>CM022298.1:109898595-110121752 GCA_011799875.1 Thinopyrum elongatum | reverse complement strand
CCCCCCCCCCCCCCCCCCCCCGCTGCCCTTGGCCTATTAGGCCACACCCCCCGAACCCAAACCCTAATCCCCCCACCTCGCTCACCCCCCCCGATCCAGACCGGATCGGGCGCTCGCGGTCGCCCCCGATGACTGCGTCACCCGTCGCCGCGCTACCCCGCCGTCACCGGCGCCCGCCTCCTCAACCCTCCCCCTCCCTGTGGATCTGGATCGGGCGAACGCCCCCGATCCCATCGCCGTCACCGCTCGAGGGCCTCGCCGGAGCCACCGTCGTCGTCGTGCTCCTCCGTCCCCTCACCTCGCCTTCTGCCCCGAGCATGCTGCCCTCCTCGTCTGGCCCCTTGTGAGCCGCCACCCCCCTCTCTCCCTAGTCCCCGCTCGCTCCCGCGCGCCCTGGCGGCCGTCGCCTGCACGCTCGGGGTCGCCCCATCGGGCACCCGGCGTCAGCGCCCGTAGCCCGCGTGCCCGCACGCCCGATAAGGCAACCTGTCCAATGACAAGTGGGGCCCGTCTAAAAAAATGTTTAAAAAATAATATACTAAATATATAAATTAATAAATAAAGTAATTAATTAATTAGTTAGTTAACTTAATTAATTCTGTTTAGTTAACCATAATTATCTGATTAGTTAATTAAAGTCTTATTAATTAATAAGTGACAATGACAGTGGGCCCCGGTCGTCAGTTTGACCAGTCAACGCACTGTTGACCGTTGACGTCATGATGACATCATAATCCTGTTTCTGATTTAAATTGAATCTGATAATTCCAGAAAATCAATAAAATCTTTAGAAAAATCATATAAAATAATCCGTAGCCCAGATCAAAAAACTTTGTACATGAAAGTTGCTTAGAACGACGAGATAAATCCGAATACGCGGTCCGTTCGTCCGCCACATGTCCCTAACTATCTGAACATGGAACCGTTCCCCTCTGGTCATCTGTCTGACAAATGTTCGGAACCGGGAAAACATTCCCGAATGGATTCCTCCTCCCTCGGTAACGTGCAACCACACGTTAGAACACACCCGACACTGCTTATTGTCAGGTCGTACATTGTGTTGCTCATGTTTGCTTAGTATTTACTGTTTCCTCCCCCTCTTCTCTCTCGGTAGACCCTGACACCGACGTCGTCCCCGAGGCCAACGCAGCTCCGGAGCCCGAAGACACCATTGACAACCTTGCCCTTGCCGCCGAGCAACCAGGCAAGCCCCCCCCCCCTTTTGATCATCCCGATATCGCCCATTCTATTTTCTCATGCTTGCATTAGAATTGCTGCTGCTGCTTTACCTATTCTGATGCATAGCCTGTTTATTGTAACCTGCTGTTGATAATTACCTGCATAACCTAAACTGCTTAGTATAGGCTGGGTAGAGACCTATCAGTGACCCCACTAGTCCTGACCGCCCCGCTGGATTACCCGAAGACCACATGAACGGGATTGAAGACCAGGCCCCGACACCGCACATCATCACCCCTTAGTTGTAACGACACTGCAGCGTTACTATCGAGTGCTGAGGGTGAAACCTCTTGTAGCACTTCTGATGTTAACTCTGTAGAGTAGCTATTTGGTCGTGGTCATCGAGGGTGATTCCTCCTTCTCCGCTTCCGATAACGACGCCGTCGTACAACACCTCCAGTGTGAACACAGCGAGGGTGATTCCTCCAAGTTCACCTTGACGGATACATCGAGTGGGAATTCAACGAGGGTGATACCTCGGATTCCTCTGATGCTATGGACAAACGGATACTTGGACTTTACACTGTTACATGGATAGGCGGGTCGACCCTGAGGGGTACCCGCGTGCGCCTGAGAGGCGAGTGTTGTGAAGACGGGTGCCAGTGTGGTGCCCGAGTGGTGAATACGAGGCGCGGTCGGGCATTCTTAACCCTTGCAGCAAGTCCTAGAGACGGGGCGACGGGATCACATCTTTCGTGAGTCTCTGCTCGTTACCGCAAGCCCTAGTCCACAAACAATTTGGATATTTGATCTGAGCAGGCCTCTGGTCTGATAGCACTAACCATCACGTGGGCATAGTATGGGCGTTCTGCATCGTAGCATCAGCCAACAGTTCTATCAGACGTCCAGTTCAGCATTGTGGCCCGGTCGGATCGTGCCGTTGGCGCTGGTATCCACCCTGCTCGCAATGACCCGGAGTGCACAGGGCGACGGCCCAAGACCCCTGAGCGCTTAGGATGTAGACCGGCGGGGACCTCTCTGCTGACCTGTAGGTAGGGTTGCGATTTATCGTTTGGCCGAGGCCGGGCATGACCCAGGAAAGTATGTCCAGCCGGAGTTAATCGAGTGTGTTGGGTAAGTTGGTGTACCCCTGCAGGGAAGAACACATCTATCGATAGCCGGTCCTACGGTAAAGGACACTCGGAGTTGTATCCTGATTGATACAATTTAGAACTGGATACTTGGATACTATGGCTCTGGGATTGCTTCTCGTAGGGAGTCGAGAAGGGATCTCCGGACAAGGTTGATGACTGTATGGCTCTGGGATTGCTTTCTCGTAGGGAGTCGAGAAAGGATCTCTGGGTGAGGTTGAGACTTAATGATACTGCTACATTATATGGTACTGTCTACACTCTTCTAATGCTGCAAGACCTGTGAAGATGCTAGTCTTTGATAGGACTAGGCCTTCCCCTCTAATCTGGCATTTCTGCAGCCCAGTCCACATATACAACCTCTCTTTGAAAATGTTGCATATGTAGTGTAGATCCTTGCTTGCTGAGTACTTCTGAGTACTCACGGTTGCTTTGTTTTCCTTTTCTCCCCATATCAGTTTGTCGTGACCAAGATGATAGAGCCCCTGAGACAGCTGTCCCCGCCGATGATCGCTACTACTACCCTGAGGGTGGATGTTACTTCGAGCTTGCCGTTGACCAGGAGTAGGATCGGAGGGTCCCAGGCAGGAGGCATGTGCCTTTCGATCGTAGTGTTTTTTTGCCCCGCCTTTCTAAAGGCCTTTCTGTGTTTTCTTTTATATCTGTACTCAGATATCTGATGCTTTCGATGACGCTTGTACGCAAGCTTAAGTATTCGATCCCTCGAGGCCCCTGGCTTGTAATATAAAGCTTGTATGACTTTATTTATGTTTTAGAGTTGTGTTGTGGTATCTTCCCGTGAGTCCTTAGGCTTGATCATGTGCATTTGCGTGTATGATTAGTGCACGATTGAGCTGGGGGTGTCACATTTAAGAGGGGAAGACATGTTAATATGTCAATTCTATTTTCTCTTATTTCTCTGATTTTATCTCACCCTACCTTCTCCCATTACCCAATATATAGCAGAGTCAGGGGGAGAAAGAGTCCATGTCTAAGGGGAGAAAAATCGTTGGAACTTATTGCAAATCTTTAAATCTTTGGAGACATGTTTATATCTACTTGAAGTACTCATTTTGTAGTACTCACCCATTACATGTCATCCCAGTCTTGGTATTCTTGTGGATCCTTAAAATTGCTTTATTTGGAGTGTTCTTGTGTTATCTAGCCCTGTTTTCTCAAGTCTACTCCTTCAAAAGTCAGCCCAAGACCACAAGGTAAGTATATGCATCACACTCATGTGCATGACGATCTCTTACTATTGCACATATTGTTTGCAAAAGGGAATCATAAACATGAAGGTATATTTTCTCAACCATATCATTTTCTTTGATGCATATAGCCAAGATACATGTAACTCTCTGCTTACTCTATCATGTTATGCATTCACATGTTAGTAAATTCTACGTTCACATGATTGCATACATGTAGGGGGAGCTTATGCATGTTACATGTTCCTCCAACGCTTTACTTGCTACTGTTAATATCATTTACCTAAAGCTTTTATGTATGTTGTCATCAATTACCAAAAGGGGGAGATTGAAAGCACAATTGCTCCCTGGGTGATTTTGGTAATTAATGTCAACATATCTCTAGTTGGACTAATGCTTTTATCTAGTGTATTTCAGACAAGTTCAACAATGGCGTGGAAAGGACAATAGGATGTGGAACCCCTTCAAGGTGTCAAGAACACGTATTGGCAAAAGCTCAAGACTTTTCATCTTTGTTTTAGTGATCCAAGATCACATTGAGTCCATAGGAAAGCTAATACTATTAAAAGGGGATGAGGTTTTGCTTAATGGCTTGCTTGCTCAAATGCTTAGTGATATTGCTCCAAAGCCCTCAACCACTTCCTCCATCCAAATATGTCAAAACCCTAAACTCCAACTCGGCCCCACTGATTCTTTCTATCCGGCGCCACCGAGTTCATATGACATAGCCACTGCCAAAAACCCTAACAGTTTGGTCACACTGATACGGATCTCGGTCTCACCGAGATGGCCTTGCCAACTCCCTGATATCTGTTGCAATTATTTCGGTCTCACCGAAATTGCAATCGGGCTCACCGAGATGGCTTGACCAATTCTCTGTTGCCCTATTGCTTCACTTCGGTCTCACCGAATTGATGTGATCGGCATAACCGAGATGAGGTTTGCCCTAAGCCCTAGCACATCGTTCCTACACAGTTGTTCCAGTCGGTCCCACCGAGATTCCTAACGTTCACACTTTGAACTAATCGGTCCCACCGACTTTAGCTATTCGTTCTCACCGAGATGGGTCAAATGTGTGTAATGGTTGGATTTTTTGTGGAGGCTATATATACCCCTCCACCCCCTTCTCCATTTGTGAGAGATCCATCAGAACATGCCTACACTTCCACCATACATTTTCTGAGAGAGAACCACCTACTCATGTGTTGAGATCAAGATATTCCAATCCTACCACAAGAATCTTGATTTCTAGCCTTCCCCAAGTTGCTTTCCACTCAAATCATCTTTCCACCATATCCAAATGTATGAGAGAGAGTTGAGTGTTGGGGAGACTGTCATTTGAAGCACAAGGGCAAGGAGTTCATCATCAACACACCATTTGTTACCTTTTGGAGGGTGGTGTCTCCTAGATTGGTTAGGTGTCGCTTGGGAGCCTCCATCAAGTTGTGGGGTTGAACCAAGAAGTTTGTAACGGCAAGGAGATCGCCTACTTCATGAAGATCTACCCGAGTGAGTCAAGTCCTTCATGGGCGATGGCCATGGTGGGATAGACAAGGTTGCTTCTTCGTGGACCCTTCGTGGGTGGAGCCCTTCGTGGACTCGCGCAACCGTTACCCTTTGTGGGTTGAAGTCTCCATCAACGTGGATGTATGATAGCACCACCTATCGGAACCACACCAAAAATCTTCGTGTCTTCATTGCGTTTGCACTCTCCAAACCCTTCCCTTTACCTTCATGTGCAATGTTCTACTTTCCACTGTTACACTTTTAGAATTGCATGTGTAGGTTGATTGCTTGACTTGTGCTGGTTACTAAAATCTGCCCACAACTAAAATTGGGAAAATGTTAGATTTTTATTTGGTAAAGTAGTCTAATCACGCCCCTCTAGACATACTTTCGATCCTACAACATGCCCCAATCATGAGCTCTCAAGGGAAATTATCTTACAAAAATTTTATGCTCGGCTTTCTAATGATAATCAAACCATGCTCGACTCTTCTTCGACTGGCTCTTTTATGAAAAAAACTATTTAATTTAGGTGGGACCTTCTTGAAAGAATTAAGCGCAACTCTGAAGATTGGGAACTCTACAAAGGTAACGAGTCAGGTATAACACTTAAGGTCAATTGTGTTAAATCTTTTATGGATACCGATTCTTTTCAGAAGTTTAGCACTAAATATGGACTTGACTCTGAGATATATAGCATCCTCTTTTTGTGAATCATTTGCTACTCATGTTGATCTCCCTAAGGATAAGTGGTTTAAATATCATCCCCCTATTAAAGAAAATATTGAGGAGCCAGTTATAATCAGAGATGGAACTATCATTTATAATGTAGACCCAGTTGTGCCTACTGCTCGGCTTTCTAATACTAAAGATAAGAATAATCCCGTTGTTGGCATGCCTATTGTCTCAGTTAAAATAGGAGATCATTGCTATCATGGTTTATGTGATTTGGGTGCTAGTGTTAGTGCTATCCCTTTTACTTTATATCAAGAAATTATGAATGATATTGCACCTGCTGAAATAGAAGATATTGATGTTACTATTAAACTTGCAAACACATACACCACTGCACCACTTGGGATTGTTAGAGATGTTTAAGTCTTGTGTGGGAAAATAAAATACCCTACTGATTTTTTAGTTCTTGGTTCTCCACAAGATGATTTTTGTCCCATTATATTTGGTAGACCTTTCTTGAATAGTGTTAATGCTAAGATAGATTGCAATAAAGAAACCATCAGTGTCAACTTTGGTGATGTGTCTCATGAGTTTAATTTCTCTAAGTTTGTAGACAACCCCATGATAAAGAATTGCCTAATAAAGATGAAATAATTGGTCTTGTTTCTATTGTCGTACCTCCTACTGATCCGTTGGAGCAATATTTGCTAGACCATGAAAATGATGTGCACTTGCATGAAAGAAATGAAATAGATAAGATGTTTTTTGATCAACCACCTATTCTCAAACACAATTTGCCTGTCAAAACTCTAGGAGGTCCTGCTCCACCCAAGGGTGACCCCGTGTTTGATTTGAAACAATTGCTAGATACTTTGAAATATGCTTATCTTGATGAAAAGAAAATATATCCTGTTATTATCAGTGCTAACCTTTCAGAGCATGAAGAAAAGAGATTATTAGAAACTCTGAGGAAGCACCATGCTACTATTGGATATACTCTCGATCATCTTAAGGGCATCAGTCCCACTCTCTGTCAGCATAAAATTAATATGGAGCCAGATGCTAAACAAGTTGTTGATCATCAACGATGATTAAATCCTAAGACAAAGGAAGTGGTAAGAACTGAAATATTAAAGCTTCTGAAAGCAGGTATAATCGATATATCCCATAGCTGATAGTAGATGGGTAAGTCCCATTCATTGTGTCCCTAAGAAAGAAGGAATTACAGTTGTTCCTAATGATAAAAATGAACTTATCCCACAAAGAATTGTGACTGGCTATAGGATGGTAATTGACTTCAGGAAATTAAACAAAGCTACTAGAAAAGATCATCACCCCTTGCCTTTTATTGATCAAATGCTAGAAAGATTGTCAAAGCACACACACTTTTGCTTCCTTGATGGACATTCTAGTTTCTCTCAAATTCCTGTATCACAACCTGATCAAGAGAAAACCACCTTTACTTGTCCTTTTGGAACTTATGCTTATAGACATATGCCTTTTGGTTTATACAATGCACCTGCTACCTTTCAAAGATGTATGACTGCTATATTCTTTGACTTTTGTGAAAAGATTGTTGAGGTTTTCATGGATGATTTTTTCATTTACGGAACTTCTTTTGATGATTGCTTAAGCAACCTTGATCAAGTTTTGCAGAGATGTGAACAAACTAATCTTGTCTTGGGGCATAAAATTTTCGAACGTGGTATTGAGGTGGATAAAGCTAAAGTTGACACAATTGAGAAAATGCCATGTCCTAAAGATATTAAAGGTATAAGAAGTTTCCTCGGTCATGCTGGTTTCTATAGGAGGTTTAATAAAGACTTCTCTAAAATTTCTAGGCCTGTTAATAATATTTTGCAAAAAAGATCTCCCTTTTGTTTTTTATGATGATTGAAGCCTTTGAAACACTTAAGAAAGCCTTGACCTCTGCACCTATTGTTCAACCACCTGATTGGAACTTGCATTTTGAAATTATGTGTGATGCTAGTGATTATGTTGTTGGTGCTGTTCTAGGATAAAAAGTTGACAAGAAATTAAATGCCATCCATTATGCTTGTAAAACTCTAGACAGTGCTCAAAGAAATTATGCTACTACTAAGAAAGATTTTTTAACAGTTGTGTTTTCTTGTGATAAATTCAAATCTTACATAGTTGATTCCAAAGTAATTGTTCACACTAATCATGCTGCTATTAAATACCTTATGGAAAAGAAAGATGCTAAACCAAGACTCATTAGGTGGGTTCTCTTAGTACAAGAATTTGACTTATATATTACAGATAGAAAGGTAGCTGAGAACCCCGTAGCTGATAATTTGTCTAGGTTTGAAAATGTCCTTGATGACCCACTACCTATTAATGATAGCTTTCCTGATGAACAACTAGCTGTCATAAATGCTTCTCGTAATAGTCCTTGGTAGGCAGATTATGCTAATTACATTGTTACTAAATTTATACCACCTAGTTTCACATACCAACAAAAGAAAAAGTTTGTCTTGGATTTAAGACATTACTTATGGGATGACCAACACCTTTATAAAGAAGGAGTAGATGGTATTATTAGACGTTGTATACCTGAGCATGAATAGTAACAAATCCTATGGAAGTGTCACTCCGAGGCTTACGGAGGGACACCATGCGGGAGACAGAACTGCACACAAGGTATTACAATCTGGTTTTTATTGGCCTACTCTTTGCAAGGATGCTCGTAAGTTTGTGTTATCTTGTGATGAATGTCAAAGAATTGGTAATATTGGTAGACGTCAGGAAATGCCTATGAATTATTCACTTGTTATTGAACCATTTGATGTTTGGGGATTTGATTATATGGGACATTTTCCTTCCTGTAATGGGTATACACATATCTTAGTTGCTGTTGATTATGTCACTAAGTGGGTAGAAGCTATTCCAACTAGTAGTGCTGATCACAACACTTCTATTAAAATGCTTAAGGAAGTTATTTTCCTGAGGTTTGGAGTCCCTAGATATTTAATGATCGATGGTGGTTCACACTTTATTCATGATGCATTCCATAAATTGCTTGCTAAATATGGTATCAACCATAGAATTGCATCTCCTTATCACCCTCAGTCTAGTGGTCAAGTAGAACTGAGCAACAGATAAATAAAGTTAATTTTGCAAAAGACTGTCAATAGGTCTCAAGACGATTGGTCTAAGAAATTAGATGATGCTTTATGGGCCTATAGAACTGCGTACAAAAATCCTATGGGAATGTCTCCCTATAAAATGGTTTATGGAAAAGCATGTCATTTACCTCTTGAGTTAGAACATAAAGCATATCGGGCAATAAAAGAACTCAACTATGATTTCAAACTTGCCGGTGAAAAGAGGTTATTTGATATTAGCCGTTAGATGAATGGAGAACCCAAGCTTATGAAAATGCCAAATTATTTAAAGAAAAAGTTAAAAGGTGGCATGATAAAAGAATCCAAAAGCAGGAATTCAAAGTAGGTGAATATGTTTTATTATACAATTATCATTTTTAAATGGGAAGGACCATATATCATCGAAGAAGTTTATTGCTCTGGAGCTATTAAGATCAATAATGCCGAAGGCAGTAATCCGAAGGTGGTCAATGGACAAAGAATTAAGCATTATATTTCAGGTACGCTCATTAATGTTGAGACCAATATTATTCAAACCATGACACCGGAAGAATATATTAAAGAGACGTTCTAGAACACTCCAGAACCCTGAAAAGGAGGAGGTATGTGATACGGTAAGTAAACCGACTCCAAAAATTCCATAAAAATATTTTTTGTCAATTTTGGATTATTAGAAAAAATAAGAAACACCCGGGGAGGCCATCCAGGTGCCCACAAGGCACAAGGGCGCGCCTACCCCCCTAGGCGCACCCTGGTGGGTGGTGGGCCCCTCGTGAGCCTTCCCGATTCTGTTTTCTTCTGGTTACTTGTTTCACAAGATAAAATTAGGGATGGCTCCACCTGGACATTATATATATGTTCACCCGGACATTTTGACCACCGCATCGCGGAAATATCCTCTGCTCTTGTTTCGTGTTGTTTTCTGTCAGATCTATCAAGCCATCATCATGTCTTCTCCCTCCTCCAACAACAATGGGGAAGACGATGCTTTGGTTGCTGAAGATGGAACTAAGGAGAGAAGAAACAAAGGAGGCCCCTAAGGAGAACAAGGATGAGGAAGTTGCAGGAGATCAAGCCCAAGAAGGAGGGCAAGCCATGCTCATGGAGGAAATTGCATCAGGAGGAGATATCCTTCAACTCTTTTATGATCATCTCTCCCCATCTGAAATTGAAGCCCTAAGGACCTTTCAAATAGTTTGTGTTCAGAATACTTATCTCACTCGTGAAGTTATTTTGTTGGAGGAGCAAAACATCACCCTCCGGAGCATCAATCGTAAATTGGAGTATTTGCTAAGGCCGAAGGACAAACTCACCACTTCATCATCCCCTACTTCACCACCATCACCAAAGAAAGAAACTTGAGTACACGGGTATGGGCACTCCCCTTGGCTTTCGCCAAGCTTGGGGGAGATGCCCCGGTTCGTATCACCATCACTTTTATTATCTTTACCAATTTTTAGTTTGATCCTTAGTTATTTTGTGATTTAGTAGAATAAAAGTTTAGTATGATCTAATTCGAGTGCTAGTTTCGTGATCTATCCATCTATATAATCGAGTTGAGAGTTATATAATAAAGATTAGTTTGAGTTTTTGCTTGTTTACTTTTATGTTTCAATCATAACAAAGAAAATAATAAAAAAGATCATATACTAATCTTATGGAAAGTAATGACATTACATAAAGAAAAGTATAAGTGGTAAAATTTATTGAAAGTTGACAAACATAGCATTGGTCAATGATGCAATTCATGAAATAATTAATAAGGGAAGAGAAGATTCACATGCAAATATACTATCTTGGACATTTTTTATGATTGTGAGCCCCCATTAAGAATTTTATGTCAAATTGTTGACGTTGGACAAGGAAGACAATATAATGATTTATGATTGTTTATATTCACATAGAAGTTATATGGTCATAGATCCTCTAACATGTGGTGCTTCCTCAATATCTTTGCTAGCCAAAAAATCTGCACTAAGTAGAGATACTACTTGCGCATCCAAAACCCTTAAAACCAGTTTCATGTCATAAGAGTCCACCATACCTACCTATGGACTGAATAAGATCCTTCAAGTAAGTTGTCATCGGTGCATAAGGCAATAAAATTTGCTTCTAAATATGTATGATCTTTTATTGTAAGGGAAAATAAGCGTTGTACAAACTTGTGATGGCAAAGAAATAAAAGCGACGGACTGCATAATAAAGGTTGCTATCATAAGGGGCAATATAACATGATGTTCTTTTGCATTAAGAGTTTGTGCATCCAAAAATAAAAAGCGCATGAAAACCTTTGCTTCCCTCTGCGAAGGGCCTATCCTTTAATTTTATGTATTTACTTTTTATGCAAGTGTCAATAGTATTCTTCCCTATTCCTTTTTTTCTCTTTTGCAAGCATCATGTGGTGGGGAAATATCTAGGCACATATACCCAGCAGGATATGGGTGACCATGAGTTATTATTGTTGACATCACCCTTGAGGTGAATAGGTTGGGAGGCGAAATTATAAGCCCCTATCTTTCTTTGTGCTGGCTGAAACCTTTTGCTCCATATATATGGTGTGAGTGTTAGCAATCATAGAAGATTAAATGATGGTTGAGTATGTGGACTTGCTAAACAAAGCTCCGACATGAGACCCTTCCTAAAAAGATGATGAATTGCGATTGCTTTGTTGACTCAGAACATAGTTTGTTAGTTTTCAAGAAAGTTTATTCTTTATACTTTGATACTGTGATGAATTGTTACTTGCTCATGAGAAGTTTTATGATAATGTGTATTGCTTTTATAATAATGATCATGATGCTACTATGTCCGTATTTTATTTTTATTGACACCTCTCTCTCTCTCTCTAAACATGTGGACATGATTATCGATACCGGTTTTCGCTTGAGGGCAAGCGAGATCTAAGCTTGGGGGAGCTGATACGTCCATTTTGCATCATGTTTTCCTACTTTTATTTATAGTGTTTTCAAGCAATATAACACTTGGTGGAGCAATTCTAATGCATTATCAAATGAGATGAAATTTTATGGAGATTTATTTTGGAATAAATAAAAAAATACTAGAGCAAAGAAGTACCAGAGGGGGCCACTGATGACCCACAAGTATAGGGGATCAATCATAGTCCTTTTGATAAGTAAGAGTGTCGAAGCCAACGAGGAGCAGAAGGAAATGACAAGCGGTTTTCAGCAAGGTATTTTCTGCAAGCACTGAAATTGTCGGCAACGGATAGTTTTGTGATAAGATAATTCGTAACGGGTAATGAGTAACAAGTGTAGCAAAGGTGCAGCAAGGTGGCCCAATCCTTTTTATGGCGAAGGATAAGCCTGGACAAACTCTTATATAAAGCAAAGCGCTCTCGAGGACATATGGGAATTACTGTCAAGTTAGTTTTCATCATGCTCATATGATTCGCGTTCGTTACTTTGATAATTTGATATGTGGGTGGACTGGTGCTTGGGCGATGTCCTTACTTAGACAAGCCTCCCACTTATGATTAACCCCTCTCGTAAGCATCCGCAACTACGAAATAAGAATTAAGATAAATCTAACCATAGCATGAAACATGTGGATCCAAATCAGCCCCTTACGAAGCAACGCATAAACTAGGGTTTAAGCTTCTGTCACTCTAGCGACCCATCATCTACTTATTACTTCCCAATGCCTTCCCCTAGGCCCAATCATGGTGAAGTGTCATGTATTCGACGTTCACATAACACCACTAGAGGAAAGACAACATACATCTCATCAAAATATCGAACGAATACCAAATTCACATGATTACTTATAACAAGACTTCTCCCATGTCCTCAGGAACAAACGTAACTACTCATAAAGCATGTTCATGTTCAAGATCAGAGGGGTATTGAATATCATTAAGGATCTGAACATATGATCTTTCACCAAATAAACCAACTAGCATCAACTACGAAGGGTAATCAACACTACTAGCAACCCACAGGTACCAATCTGAGGTTTTGGGACAAAGATTGAATACAAGAGATGAACTAGGGTTTGAGAGGAGATGGTGCTGGTGAAGATGTTGATGAATATTGACCCTCCTTCGATGAGAGGATCGTTGGTGACGACGATGGCTTCGATTTCCCCCTCCCGAAGGAAAGTTTCCCCGGCAGAATAGCTCCGCCGGAGCCCTAGATTGCTTCTGCCCAGCACTACTGCAGGTTGGTCCAAACGCGATAGTCCAATCAGAGACCCTTCGCAAAAACTGTGTGCGATGCATTAATCACAAACGGTGATGTAATAAAGCCGTCAAAAAAGATACAAAAAGTTTGCGATGGCAGTGACATCAAACACGGTTCAGATTAGAGTTGCGTGTGTGATGCGTGGCAAACTGTTAATCCAGCAGAACTGTTTGCGATGAGGCAGAACAACAGAAATGGCCAGCCAGATGAGGGTGTGTGCGATATATGGCATAGACAATAGAAACGGTCAGCCAGATCAAGGTGTGTGTGATGGAGGGCATACAGTTCACTCGGATGAACTATTTGCAATGAGCCAAGACAACAGAAATAGTTCAACTGAACAAGATGTGTGTGATACGCGGCAAACAGGTCCGTAATCAGAAATGTGTGTGAAGACCAATAATAACACAGACGATTGCTGCTAATGATCCATGTGATTTGCTCTGTGTACGATTGTTGCTAACACTGAGTCGGGCGGGACGCGAGCAGAGCGCGCCGCGGCCGCCTCAACCGCAGGCAACCACACGCATAGAGCAGTTGAACATGCAGGGAATGATCGTCTACAAGCCGGCCGACAGTTGCGTCACTACGTAGAGAGCGGTCGTGTGCTACTACCTCCGTCTTGGTCTATTAGTCCCCTTTATATTCTGTGCCATATTTTGACCTTAAATTTAACCAACAAAATGTTAATGCATGTTATTAAAATTATATAATTGGAAACTACGTTCAAATATGAATCCAACGATATAATCTTTGGCGACATGCATTCGTATTTTATTAGTTAAATCCTACTTATAAACCAGGACGGGGGTAGTAGGTAATTAAATCGCAAACATTTTTTTATTAACCGTATGTGTATGTGTCCTTTCGTCCTCCTCTCGCACGTCTTGTCACCCCGCTGCCACAGACGGCTTCGAGTGCAAGCTTGAGCAGCGCGCGGGGGCATTCTTTTGGCCAAATGGTGGTGAGCCTGTTCCCACGCAACCGCACAGGTTCCCGCGCAAGCTTCCCGCCCGACTCGGTGAAATCCTCCAAAATCCCAATGCTTACCAGCCTGCTATATAAACCCTCATGGCCGGCGAGTCCTGCGTCACATTTTCCCCTCCCTCCCTATAGCTTATCTCGTCTGCTTCTCCCACAATCGCCAATGGCACGGGTCCGTCATCGTCGCTGAGCCACTCTGCCGTCATCAGAGGACAGCTCCAGCTGGGAGGCTACACCATGGCGATGGTGCAGTCCCCGACGTAGTGTAGTGCGCGTGGCGTCCCTATTGGGTGTTCGCGGAACACCCACCACACGCTCCGCCGCCGCAGCCCGTCGGCAGCTGTTGCCGGCCGCCGTTGCCGCCACCCCACCGTCTGCTGCCGTGGCCGCCACACCACCGTCGAAAGCCAGGGCCGTCGCCCGCTCCGCCGCCGCGGCCCGAAGGCGGGAGGTGGCCTTCGTGGCCGCCACCCCACTGCTGGCCACCGTGGCCATCACCCGCTCCACCACCGCGGCCCGAAGGCGGGAGGTGGTGGTCGTGGCCGCCACCCCATCGTCGGCCGCCATGGCCGCCAGCCCACCGTCGACCACCGGGGTCATCACCCGCTCCGCCACCACCGCCCGAAGGTTGGAGGTGGAGGTGGAGGCCCGCACGTGCGTCAGCGACCTTGCGCGCTACATCGAGTTCCTGCGGGAGGAGGAGGAGGGCCTCGTCGAGCACGCAGAGAGCCTTACCGCCGCCATGGCCGCATCACACACCGACACAGAGGTGAGGAATCAGGAGATCTACGAGGAGTCCCGCCGCTTCGAGAGGGGTCATCTGGAGCGGCAGAGGGCGTTCGAGGTGAGCGTCGTTGAAGGTGCAGCAGCAACAGGCACCGTATTGCAGTTGTCCAGCTCGTCGGTAGGCTCCTCCTCCTCCTCTGCCTCTTACTGAGCGTGCTCGGCAAAGGAGAGGCTGCCGGAAGTAGTACAAAGCTCCTCCTCCTCCGTAGTATTCAGGGGCTATTTTGTTCAGTTCATCTGATTATAGATGTGGTGGAACTGTGCAACGTACTTAAAATTAGCTAGTATATATAGTTGAACTAGCTATTTCAGTACGTGGTTAGCAACAATTGGGGAAAAGTTTGGTCGGTTCAGCTGTCGAGTTGAACTATTTGTATAAAAGAATGACTTCTTAATCTATGAATGAAATCTATGCTTAATTACTGAATTTTAGGTGCAAAAAATATATAGTGCTAGTGATTTTTAGCTGCATATTTTGACAAATTGCAGTGTTACAAGCTTGACAAATGGAAATGTTACTAGATCAACAAATGTCAATCTTTCCAGTTTGACAAATGGAAATATACCCAATATGACAGATGCAAATCTTACCAAATTGTTTGTACGTGGTTGCACACGGGTCATCCAAAAAAACCGTTTACGTTGAAGGGAGGTACAAATCCTGCTTGCCAGATTTTCTCTTGGCTTAGCGCCGAAGTCTCGCTTTGCATACCATATTCAATCTGAACCATTTGCATTGAAGAGATGCACAAATCCTGCACGGCAAATTTTCCCTTGGCTTACTGGGGAAGACCATAGCTCTCACTTTGCATACGGGTGTTATATCTAAAACATTTGCGAACAAGAGCTGCACAAATCCTGCTCGGCACATTTTCCCTTGGCTTACTGGGGAAGCTGTCGGTTTACATACGGGTGTTCTATATAAATCGTTTGCGATCAAGAGCTGCACAAATCCTGCTCGACACATTTTCCCTTGGCTTCCTGGGGAAGCTGTTGGTTAGCATACGGGTGTTCTAACTAAAACATTTGCGATGAGCGTTTTATATTTAAAAACCATTGGAAGACTAGTGGAAGATGATCCTTCTACGCCATGTCGTTGGTAGAGGTCTACGGGAGGGGAATGGGAGGCGAACAGTAAGGCCGCCCGTATTAAACTGCGGCTTGGGCGCCATTAATGGAGAGGATGCAAGCAAGGCGGGCGGCCATGGAAGTCAAAGGGCTCGCTTCCCAGTGAGCCTGCGCGGCATACAGCTCGCACGCCTCCCGTTCTGTCAAGCACCTGTCCGCACGGCACTCCTAGCCATTAAAAGAGTGAGGCGTGGCGTCACGTGAGTGGTTAGCAGAATGCACATGATTTAAATTATACAAAACGTTTGAGATGTTAAAGTGGTAGCTATTTGTTTCAAAATGCCTTTGTTGGCTGTTATTTGAGTGTGCCTTCTCTCAAAATGGACACAAAAAATACCACAGTATGTCGGGTGCCATTCCATGATAGCATGCCAAGTTTCATGAATTTTAGACGAGTTTTGGATTTACTAGAATTTAAAAACAAAGTATCTCAATGTTTTGCCGGCAATCAACGGTACCCTGGTGTTTGAAGTTCATTCCCATTTCTTGCATGGGACCTAAGCATGCACCCAAGGACACACATTTGATTTTTCAACCCATTTTTCTGCACTGGAGCATGTGCACGTAGTTCAAATTTGAATTATAAACATAAAATGCCTGGAAAACCCAGTTAATGTATAAAAATGTCGTAGCGAACCCCAAAAAATCCCAAAAATTGACACAACACTCCTGTTGTTCTATGTTGACACTAGAAAAATTTTGAAAGCAAGAAGAGGCAACGAATATTGTTTCGTCCCCAAAGGTGGCACGTTCCCTACCGAAACCATCAGGCTTGTTGTGAGAAGCTCTGGTTTGCGAGAAGCTTATACCCAAACCTACCCCAAATGGGACAAAATTTTTAGCACAGCATGTTGATGCTGCTCCATCATAGCATGCCAAGTTTCATGAATTTCAGACGAGTTTTGGATTTACTAGAATTTAAAAACAAAGTATCTCAGCATTTGCGGTCGAGCGACGGTGGCAAGGTGCTTGACATTCATTCCCATTTCTTGCATGGGACCTAAGCATGCACCCAAGGTTACAAATTTAGTTTTTCAACCAATTTATATGCACTAGAGCATGCACATGTAGTTCAAATTTGAATTATGCACATAAAATGCCTTGAAAACCCAGTTAGTGTATAAAAATATCCATACAAACCCCGAAAAATTCCAAAATTTAACACAACACTTCTGTTGTTCTATGTTGACACTAGAAAAATTTTGAAAGCAAGAAGAGGCAACGGATATCGTTTTGTCCCGACAGGTGGCACGTTCCCTACCGAAACCACCAGACTTCTTGTGAGAAGCTCTGGTTTGTGAGAAGCTTATACCCAAACCTGCCCCAAATGGGACAAAAATTTTCCACGGCATGTTGATGCCACTCCATGATAGCATGCCAAGTTTCATGAATTTCAGAAGAGTTTTGGATTTACTAGAATTTAAAAACCACGTGTCTCAATGTTTGCGGCCGAGCGACGGTGGCAAGGTGTTTGACATTCATTCCCATATCTTGCAAGGGACCTAAGCATGCAACCAAGGACACATATTTGATTTTTCAACCAATTTATATGCACTAGAGCATGTGCCTGTCGATCAAATTTGAATTATGCACATAAATGCATAGAAAACTCAGTTAATGTATAAAAAATGTCCAAACGAACCCCAAAAAATTCCAAAATTTAACACAATACTCCTGTTGTTCTATGTTGACAGTAGAATTTTTTTTGAAATAAAGAAGAGGCAACGGATATCGTATCGTCCAGAAAGATGAAACATTCCCTAACGTAACCATGGGGCTTATTGTGAGAAGCTCTGGTTTGTGAGAAGCTTATACCCAAACCTGCCCCAAATGGGACAATATTTTTACCATGGCATGTTGATGCCGTTCCATGATATCATGTCAAGTTTCATGAATTTCAGACGAGTTTTTGATTTACTAGAATTTTAAAACCATGTATCTCAATGTTAGCGGCTGAGCGACGGTGGCAAAGGTGTTTGACATTCATTCCCATTTCTTGCATGGGACCTAAGCTTGCAGCCAAGGACACATATTTGATTTTTCAACCCGTTTATATGCACTGGAGCATGTGCATGTAGTTCAAATTTGAATTATGCACATAAATGCATAGAAAACCCAGTTAATATTTAAAAATGTCCTAGTGAACCACGAAAAATCCCAAAAAATGACACAACACTCCTGTTGTTCTACGTTGACAGTAGAAAAATTTTGAAAGCAAGAAGAGGCAACGGATATCGTTTAATCCACAAAGGTGACACGTTTCCCTACCGGAACCATGAGGCTTCTTGTGAGAAGCTCTGGTTTGTGAGAAGCTTATACCATAACCTACCCCAAATGGGACAATATTTTTTACCCCAGCATGTTAATGCCATTCCATGATAGCATGCCAAGGTTCATCAATTTCAGACGAGTTTTGGATTTACGAGAATTACAAAAGCAAGTACCTCAATGTTTGCCTGAGAGCCACGGTGCCGTGGTGTATGAAATTCATCCCCATTTCTTGCATGGGACATAACCATCAACCCATGGACACATATATGATTTTACAACCCATGTTGGTGCACCGGAGCATGTGCGTGTAGTTTAATTTTGAATTGTGCACCTGAAATGCCTAGAAAACCAAGTTAATGTATAAAAATGTCCAAACGAACCCTGAATAATTCCAATTTTTTTGGCGACACACCTATAGTTGCATGTTCACTGCAGATAAAAGTTTTAGCAATTCAAACACCCTCCTTTGCTACTGTGACCCCATTATGTAATTCAAATCAAGACAAAAAATCAAGTAGATCGCACCATTTAATTATCACCAACCGTGTGAGATGGAGCACAAAATATCTTGGAGCACCGTCGGAGTATAGTACGCATATGGCTTACGCGAGAAGGTGCATCGGCTACAGTCCACAGCCGGCGTGTCAAGCACACTATCTCGCTCCCCAAATATCATTTCACTGCTCAATCGTCGCCGGTGAAAGATGGGGACGTGGACCCGCTTCGTGAGGGCAACTTCAGCAGCCCACTCCGGCGAGAGTGCGGCCCCAGCCACCAGGCGCGTGCTAACAAGGTTCATGAGTGCGGCCGCAATCTGCGACCGGGCGGCCAAGACAGCCCAAACGGCCGCTGTTGCTTCTCAGCTGGCGGTAGCAACATCTGCCTTGGGGATAGCAATTGGCGAGAGCGGCACAACAGCTGTCCGTTCCGCAGCGGCGGCCTTAACCCTGATGGAGGCCACCCACGACCATGTCTAGGCCACCCACACCCAGCTTGTGGCGGTCACCGCACAAATCGAACGAAGCTTCTCCGACAATGGTCGGCAACCCACGGTCGAAGAGTTGGCAATCGCCGAGAGCGTTCGAGTAGCCATCCGTTCCTCCGCGGCATACCTTGCCATGACGGAGCCTGTCCAAGCCCAGATCGCGGCAGCCCACGCCCAGCTCGTGGCGGCCTTTTCCAAAGAGATGGCGGATGCGGATGGCGAGATGCTTGCCGAGTATGGTGTGATGGATGCCATGGAGCCCCTTCCCCAGGTGATCGTCAGGAGCGAGCTGGACATGGAGGAGGCGGCGGAGATCGACGAGCACCAGCCGTAGTATTACTCTTTGTTTTGTTTAATTAAGAGCACCGGTCTTTAATTTGTTAGAGTAATGTTTATGTCAGCTAGCTCTGTTTAATTGCTGAACTTGCTCGATTAAGAAGTGTGGGTGTGCTGTAGTCTCCTTTGTGTACCCAAATTATGCAATGACGTGGATG
This sequence comes from Thinopyrum elongatum, assembly GCA_011799875.1. Classification (NCBI taxonomy): domain Eukaryota; kingdom Viridiplantae; phylum Streptophyta; class Magnoliopsida; order Poales; family Poaceae; genus Thinopyrum; species Thinopyrum elongatum. The sequence continues at coordinate 110,102,061 of CM022298.1, read as the reverse complement.
ACCACTGTAACCAGGAAAATTCGAACCAAAATATTTGACGTTCAAACTCATCACACACGGGTTAAGCTATATGAATCATTTGTGATGTTCACATATCATACACAGTGCTGAATAAGGGACCGTGTCTGATGACACTTTGCGCGCCAGTTTTTTCGCTGCACCGATTCAAAATTTCCAGCTTCCGCGGAAATATCTACCTCCCCGCCCCCTCCCCCTTACCAAAAGCCACATTTCCCCTGTTTCCGCCTTCCTTTCCAAGTTGAAACCTTCACTCCTTGCTTGCAGCGCCGCCTCCTCGCCAGCGACCCTCCTTCATGCTGCTCGGCCTCGTCGATCCAGGCAGGTAATCCACACCTGACCCCCATCCTCCTCCTCCTTCCACATCCCACATGCCCCGACCGCCGGTGCGACACCTTTCACCCAAATCACCGACCCCTCCCCCAAATAAGCGCCGCCCTAAGCCATGGTGCACGTAGTATAGCTAGGAGCTCAAGGAGCATTTGACATCGGAGAAGCAAATCATGGCCGCACGCGCGGATGAGGTCGCGATGGCTGCTGTAACGCCTGGATAATTAAGCTACAGTAATCCCTGAGATCAAGCTAATCACTTTGCCAAAACAGTGCTGTCACTTTCATCAATATCCCATTTGAAACTCCACCCGAATTCAATTCCTAATTATGAGTGAAATTCAAAATTGCTCAAACATGAAAACTAAAATGTCCATCATGTGGCAAATAATCATTTGTTAATATTGGTGGTGAAGCAACATTTTTGCAAGGTGTTTAAATGGCCTAAACCAATTAAAGTAGTGGTTAAAACAATATTTTAAATGTTATTTGATTTATAAAAAATTCTAACCTGCTTTATTTAAATGCTAAACTAGATGTGGCACTGGCCTAAATTGCTATACTATTTTAGGAGTAAGTTTTATATTTTATAAAACTAAAATTAAAAGGAACTAAAAAGAAAAACAGAAAAGTTTTAAGGAAAGAGTAAAATAATAGGAAAAAAAGTTAAAGTGAGAGAGAACCCCCTGCCCCCATTGGGCCTCAGCCCACCAGCCGGCCCAGCGCCTCCTCTCGCGGTCGATCCCCTCCTTCCCTTCTGTTTGACAGACCGAGGCACCCCCGCTTGTCCCCGCCGGACCCGGCGCGGCGCCCCACACTGCCACGTCACCGGCGAGGGGATAAGGGCAGCCCCGATGCCTCGGGCTCGCTCCCCACTCGCCCACTCCACCCTGCTCTCCCTCTCCTCCTCTCCCTCTCCCCACTAGATCCCCTTCTTCCCCATGGACTCGCCTCCGCCCCGGACGATGAGGTCGCCGCGCCTGACGCATCACCGACCACCTCACCGTCGCCTTCGCCTAGGACCACACCAGGGGCTCCTCCTCGACCTCCTCGACGCGTCCGCCAAGCCACGCGAGCCGGGACGGTCCCGCAGCACCGCCCCGACCATTTCTTCTTCTGGACACCGAGCTCGTCACCGTCGTTCGTTCCGGCAAGTCCTCCCCGGGCCTTCCCAGCAACGGAGGTGAGCCTCGCTTCCTTCGCCTCTCCTCCCTGCATCGTCCCCTGCCCGTAGCTGCTTCCCCCGCGCCCCTGTGTGCTCCATCCTTTGCCCGCTGTTGATGTTGCCATTGCTGCCGCCGTGCACTGCTGCTGTCGACTCGCCGCTAGTCCACTGCTGCCACTTCTAGCCTCCGTCGCTGCCCTTGTACTGCTACTGCTGCCGCGCACCGCTACTGTTGCTGCTTCGCTCATGCACTTGCAGCTCCCTGGCCGCGCCCTCCCCGTCCCGGCGTAGAGCTTCGCCGCTGCCGCCGCCTTTTGTTATCACCGGCGTAGACTTAGGTCATCTCCGGCCACCCAGCAGCCATCATCCGAAGCACGAGATCCCCAGCTTTCCAACAGTCCCGCCCGCGCGTGCAGCCATCACCGGAATCGGCCGGACGGCCGTCGCCGGCGCTCGGCCTCGTCGCCGGTTATGTTGCTGACGTGGCGCGTCATTAGCGTTAAGTAAACCCAGCTAAATCCACTAACAATCGGGCCCTAGGGCACTAATTAAATATGTTATTTTCTTAATAAAACTGTTAGTAGAACCAGGGTCACAGACATGCGGGTCCCACTAGACCCGCTGACCGGTCAAAGGTTCACCAGTCAACTGCTGCGTCAGCAGTTAACTGGCCCCACCTGTCGGCCACTGGTGCACCTCTGGGTGCACTGGACTGGGTGCACCCAACCCCTTTTCTGCCTTTTTCGATTTAGTTAATTAAAACAATTTTAGAATTTTTGTGAAAACTTTGAAAATTCATATAAAATAAACCGTAACTCGGATGAAAATGTTTTATATAGGAAAGTTGCACAGAAAAATCCAACGAATCCGAATACGCGGTTCGTTCATATGTCACATGCCCCTTGTATGCTAAACATGGAACCGTCCCCTTTCTTTCGTCTGTTAGAAAGTGCCTAACACCGGGAATACTTTCCCGGATGTTTTCCCCCTTCGCCAGTAGCACCTAGTACTGCGTTAGGTCACCCCTAGCACCGCGTATTGCCATGTTATGCTTTGTGTTGCTTTGTTTGCATTATATTTATTGTTTCTTCCCCCTCTTCTCTCTGGTAGACCCCGAGACCACTGCCGATGCCACTGTGTTCGACTACGCCGACGACGACCCTTCCTTCTCAACAGAGCTTCCAGGCAAGCAAACCCCCCATTGATCATTCCGATATCGCCCATTCCCTTCTCTCTTATGCTTGCATTAGAACTGCTACTGCTTTTTGTATGATCCTACTCTGATGCATAGCCTATTTTTGTTACTTGCTTTCATACCTTACATGCTTATTCTAAACTTCTTAGTATGGGTTGGTTAGAGATCCATCAGTGACCCCCACCTTGTCCCAGTTGCCCCGCTTTATGTTCGATGACTCGATCAACATGATCGACGTCCAGGCCCCGACACCGCACATCACCCCACTTAGTTGTACGACTTTGCAGAGTTATTATCGAGTGCCGAGGGTGATACCTCATCAGCACTTCTGATGTAAACCCTGTACTGTAGCTATTCGGTCGTGGTCATCGAGGGTGATTCCTCCTTCACCACTCCCGATAACGACTATGTCATGCAACCCCTCAAGTGTGGACCATCGATGGTGATTCCTCCAAAGTCCACCTTGACGGTTACATCGAGTGGGAATCCATCGAGTGGGAAGTCATCACCGGGAAGTGTCCCGACTATTGTCACTCCGGGGTTGCCGGATCATAACACGTAGTAGGTGACTATAACTTGCAAGATAGGATCAAGAACACAAATATATTCATGAAAACATAATAAGTTCAGATCTGAAATCATAGCACTCGGGCCCTAGTGACAAGCATTAAGCATAGCAAGGTCATAGCAACATTAATCTTAGAACATAGTGGATACTAGGGGTCAAACCCTAACAAAACTAACTCAATTACATGGTAAATCTCATCCAACCCATCACCGTCCAGCAAGCCTAAGATGGGATTACTCATGCACGGCGGTGAGCATCATGAAATTGGTGATGGAGGATGGTTGATGATGACGACGGCGATGATTTCCCCTCTCCGGAGCCCCGAACGGACTCCAGATCTGCCCTCCCAAGGAAGAACAGGAGGTGGCGGCGGCTCCGTATCGTAAAACGCGATGAATCCTTCTCTCTGATTTTTCTCCCCGAACATGAATATATGGAGTTGGAGTTGAGGTCGGTGGAGCCTCGTTGGACCCACAAGACCAGAGGGCGCGCCCTCCACCCTTGTGGACAGGGTGTGGGTCCCCTTCGGTTGATTCTTTCGCCAATATTTTTTATTTATTCCAAAAATAATCTCCGTGAAGTTTCAGGTCATTCCGAGAACTTTTATTTCTGCACAAAAATAACACCATGGCAATTCTGCTGAAAACAACATCAGTCCGGGTTAGTTCCATTCAAATCATGCAAATTAGAGTCCAAAACAAGGGCAAAAGAGTTTGGAAAAGTAGATACGATGGAGACGTATCAACTCCCCCAAGCTTAACCCATTGCTTGTTCTCAAGCAATTCAGTTGATAAACTGAAAGTGATAAAGAAAAAACTTTTACAAACTCTGTTTGATCTTGTTGTTGCAAATATGTAAAGCCAGCATTCAAGTTTTCAGCAAAGATTATGAACTAACCATATTCACAATAACATTTAGGCCTCACATTTACTCATATCAATGGCATAATCAACTAGCGAGCAATAATAATAAATCACGGATGACAACACTTTTTCAAAACAATCATGATATGATATAACAAGATGGTATCTCGCTAGCCCTTTCTGATACCGCAAAACATAAATGCAGAGCACCTGTTGGGGATATTACTACTGTGTATAAACCGGCCAGGAGAGGCCGGGTTATCCCCATAATGAGTTATTATACTTGAAGCCCACTTGGACAAAGATGGAGGCGCTTTATGAAGGCCCGGGGCCCAACGGCGGATTAAGGCCTGTAGACATAAACCGACATTGATATGTAAACTTGTGTTATAAGATAGAAAGAGTAGAGACCGAGCCGGATATGTTCATGAGCCGGCCTCGGGATCCTGTAAACCGACGGGCGTCAACCCATGTATATAAGGGGACGACCCGGCGGCGGTTTGAAGAGGGACAACAACTCGAGAGCCAGGCATAGCGGATTCGCTCCCTGGTCATCAAAACCCTAGCAATTCCACAACAACTGGATTAGGCCTTTACCTTCACCGCAAGGGGACGAACCAGTATAAACTCTCTGCGTCCCTTGTCCGCTTTAACCCCTTTAAGCTAACCCATCGCGATGGCTCCACGTCTAAGTCCTTTCTCTAGGACATCTGCCGTGACAAAACCACGACAGTTGGCGCCCACCGTGGGGCTATCGCATGATGTTTTCGAGTTCTTAGAGGGCAGCTTTGAAGGACTCAAGGGATACGCTGTGGGCCGGATGACCAAAAGTCGCCGCGGCAAGCTCTACATCGATGACGCAGGCTGGGGCCCCGAGGCCGGCTCGATTGAGTACGGGTACCGGGTCCCCTTCGGCGGCATTCACGTGTTCATTGGCAAGATTGGCGAACCGGGCCCTGAGCCGGACATCTGCACCGACATCGTCGAAACGGCTCAGCGTGCGAGGTCTGCCCGAGTTAAGCCTGTCATGAAGCATGCCTTCGTGGGAGTCATCCACGGAGTGGAATCTAAAGATGGATCGGAGTATGATGGTGAAACCATTGTTTATTCCGGTGACGAGTCATCTACTGGAGAGACCGAGTCATTGTACCAGCTGCAAGATGGCCGATTCGGTGGTTGTTCCGATGGCGACAGTATTCCGGACTCTCTCGACCCGCCAAGCCGGGTTGCGATCTTCATGGCCGGTACGCAGTCAGCGCCACAATCTTCGACCGCTGCGGCGATGATCTCCGGTTCAGCAGCGGCGACGGCCGCTGGGGCAGGAGGCCCTGCGCTATCACTGGCTCAGGCTCTGTCCGATTTATTCGACACCTTGGCAGCACTGTTAGCGACCGAAGTCCGCCCGGCGGATCAGGAGCGGCACAACGCAGAAGTGGCGAAGGTGAAGGATCAGATAGCCCAAGCCAAGGTGGATCTGGCAGCTAAAAACACCAGGATGGCTGCAGAGTGGGCTGAGTTAGATGCACAGGCCTATCAGCTTACGTTGGATCAGAACACGTCAAATGATGTAATGAGGAGAAGGTACCGGTCTCACCTGCCCCCGGTTAACGTAGCCAGGAATCTCTTCAGCATGCCAGGGGCCGGAACCAGCAACCAGCCAGTGGTAAACCGGGTAGAAGCGCCTGGAACGGGGACGCCGGTTCAGCCACGCGCAATGGATCCGCCTCTTCAGAATATCCCATCCTAGCATGTGCCCACGCCTCCGGGTCATTACTCCAACCCCTTGGATAACATAGTCGCAGCCGCTCCACGATTGGCGGCCCTTCCAGTCGATGGTGAGTCCCCTATGGCGGTGGAGACGCGACGGGCTAGGGAGCTCCTTCAGACAGCTTTAACTCAGCAACAGGCTTATTCGTACAGTCGCGAGAGGATTCATTCCACCCCCCGCCCAAGCCGGAGTTACAGCAGGCACGTTGATGAACCGGCTGTGTCTAGCAGCGCCCGCAATCGTAATCTGCTACGAGGCCATAACCCGGTGGGTGGCGGTGTTGATGCTCAGGATGTGGTGGACCGTGCTAGGGCACGTCGAGAGGCTGAGTTAGCAGCACAGAACGTGGCCCGTCAGCTTACTCCGGTTCGTCCAACAACTCCGGTGGAACCAGGGGTTACCTCTAGTTCTTTGGGGGTGCTGTGTCTCGTCCCAGCATTACGCAGTGTACGGCTGCCCAAGGACTTCAAGGGCCCACGTAAAGTGCTGAATTACACTGCCGATTTATCCCCCGAGTCGTGGGTGGAGAGTTATGAGATGGCGATGGAGATGCTGGACGTAGATGATGCGGCATGTGCTAAGTACTTCACCATGATGTTGGAAGGGACAGCTCGCACTTGGTTGAAAAACCTACCAGCTAACTCCATTGGGTCATGGGCCGAGCTAAGAGCCCGGTTTATTCAGAATTTCAAAGACACGTGCAAGCAGCCCATGTCAATTGTGGATTTAGCTGCCTGTGTCCAGGAGGAAGGAGAATCAACAACCCATTGGGTGCGTCGGGTTTCAGAGATTTTGCATTCATCGGACCGCATCAACGCTGATACGGCCGTTTTGACGTTGGAAGGCAATTGCCGGTTGACGCCTCTTAAATTGAAGCTGGGACGGCTCAAATGCCATTGCAATGACATGGGGATGATTATGGCAGCTCTGGTGAAATACGCCCACTCTGATAGTACCAAAGACCCTGAATCTGATGATGACAAGACAGGAAAGGGAAAGAAGGGGGGCAGCACCAAAGGGCAGCAGCACAACTCGGCGGGGCATGGAAACAGCGGTAAGCGTAAAGCGGATAACAGTTCAGATTTTGTAGCTAATACCAACGCGCAGGGTAATGGCCAGCGTCGGAAGGGTAAACCGCCCCCGCGTGGAAGAGAACCAAGTCCCAATTCGGAGCACCTGAATTACCCGTTGAACCAGCCCTGCCCAAAGCACGGATCGCGGGACAAGCCGGCCACGCACCTCTGGAAGGATTGTTACATTATGCGAGAATTCAAAGATTCAGAATTTTTCCGGAATGATAATGGACCGGCTGGCGGTTCAGGCCCCGGGTCTCATGGGCCGGGTTATGGTGGAGGCAGTTCCGGTTCAGGATTCCATGGTAATCAAAGCGGACATGGCAATCAAGGCAATCAAGGCAACCAAGGTGGTTATAATCATCAGGGGAACCAACAGCAGTAGCAGCAGTCGGGTTACCAGAGCAACTCGAAGCAGTTAAACAGTGGACAGTACCATGTCTTCACCACCAGCCTGTGCAAGCGCGATCAGAAGCTTCATAAAAGGGCAGTGAATTCCGTTGAACCAGCGGTGCCCCGTTACTTGCGCTGGTCTCAACAGCCCATTGTGTGGAGTCGAGAGGATCATCCACCTCGGGTTGATAATCCGGGTCATCTGGCGCTGGTGGTGGCACCTCAGGTGGGAGGTTACAAATTCATTAAAGTACTCATGGATGGGGGAGTAGTATCAATATCCTTTATTATGAAACCTTCCGTCGCATGGGGTTAACAGATAAAAATCTTAAACCGTCCAGCACGGTCTTCCATGGTGTGGTACCTGGTAAATCGGCGTATCCGGTCGGTAAGATAGCTCTGGAGGTTGCTTTTGGGGATGAGCATGATTCAAGATCAGAAACATTGACCTTTGAAGTGGTGAAAATCAAGAGCCCGTATCATGCCCTGTTTGGGCGGCCGGCTTATGCTAAATTCATGGTGAGGCCCTGTTATGTCTATCTGCAGCTCAAGATGCCGGGTCATAAGGGGACCATCACGGTACATGGGAGTCGTAAGATCGCTTTGGAATGTGAAGAAGGTGATGCGGCTTATGCGGAGTCGGTTTGTGCAACAGAGGAGTTGAAGTTTTACAAAGACAATGTTGATCCGGTAGATATGACTTCCTTGAACAAGCCAACTACAGAGCATGATCCGACCTTGAAGTTCAGGTCGGCTGATGAGACTAAGCTGGTTGATTTCGTTCCTGGCGATTCATCCCAGCAGTTCAGCATCAGCGCTACCTTGGATCCGAAATAGGAAAGCGCGCTCATCGAGTTCATCCGTGAGAACCGGGACATCTTTGCGTTGAAGCCTTCTCACATGCCAGGTGTACTGAGGGAACTCGCTGAGCACACTCTTAACATTGATCCCAAGTTTAAACCGGTCAAGCAGTTTCTCCGCCGATTCAATGAGGAAAGATGCAAGGCTATTGGTGAGGAAGTGGCCAGGCTCTTGGCAGCTGGCTTTATTGTCGAGGTATTTCATCCTAAGTGGTTGGCTAATCCGGTACTAGTACTTAAGAAGAACGGCACTTGGCGTATGTGTGTGGACTACACAGATTTGAACAAGGCTTGTCCAGCGGATCCTTTTTCCCTCCCTCGTATTGATCAAATCATTGATGCTACGGTGGGTTGCGAGCGTTTGAGTTTTCTGGATGCGTATTCTGGCTACCATCAGATCAAAATGGCAGTTAAGGACCAGGACAAGACAGCTTTCATAACTCCCTTTGGAGCCTTCTGCTATGTGTCTATGCCCTTTGGGCTAAAGAGTGCCCAGGCGACTTATCAGCGCTGTGTGCAGAACTGTCTTCATGATCAGATCGGCCGCAATGTTCATGCTTATGTGGATGATATTGTGGTGAAATCCAAAGATAAGAAGACATTGATAGATGACTTGAAGGAGACCTTTGATAACCTCCGAGTTTATAAGATGATGCTAAATCCGACCAAATGTGTCTTTGGTGTACCGGCAGGCAAGCTTTTGGGCTTTCTGGTGTCTAACAGGGGCATTGAAGCTAATCCGGAGAAAATCAAGGCCATAACTTCTTTGGCTAAACCGAAGTGCATCAATGATGTTCAACGATTGGCAGGCCGGATTGCAGCCTTGAGCCGGTTTATCAGTCGACTCGGGGAGAAGGCTATCCCTTTATATCAGATGCTGAAGAAGACGGACAATTTCGTCTGGAGCGACACCGCCAATGAAGCGTTTGAGGATTTAAAGCGGCAGCTAGCCGAGCCGCCTGTCCTTGCTGCTCCTGTTGATAAAGAGCCTTTGCTGTTATATGTGGCTGCCAATGCCCGGGCAGTTAGTGCGGCTATTGTGGTGGAGCGCAAGGAGACCGGAAAGGAGTATCCGGTTCAACGGCCGGTTTATTACGTCAGTGAGGTACTTATTGAGTCTAAGCAAAGGTACCCACATTGGCAGAAGCTGGTATATGGAGTTTTTATGGCAAGCCGGAAGCTTAAGCAATATTTCCAGGGTCATCCCATCACTGTAGTCAGCTCTGCTCCTTTGGGGGAAATAATCCGGAACAGGGAAGCAACTGGCCGGATTGCTAAGTGGGCCATTGAGCTTGGACCACACGGGTTAAATTACGTGCCTCGGACGACAATCAAATCACAAGCACTGGTGGATTTCATCAACGATTGGACAGAGTTACAGGCGCCAGAAGAGAAGCCGGATCATACTTATTGGACTATTCATTTTGATGGATCCAGGCGATTGGAGGGCTCGGGGGCTGGAGTTGTATTAACTTCCCCACGAGGTGATAAGTTTTGTTATGTTCTCCACGATGGCTCCATGTTTAAGAGGGGACTAATGATGCCTACCGAATTATTGTTCTTTGACAAAGCTAAACCGCCTATATTGGTATGAAAGATACAGATCTAAAATACCTAAGTGAGGGGAAAACAAGTTTCACAAAGTGATATGATAATTTCAGATCTGCAGTGCGACAGAAAACTAGAATATATTCAGACCTAAAATACAGGGGCTTCAACAGTTCATCGGATTCAGATGAGTCTTTCTATACGAAGAGGAGGCTCTAATGAGAAAAAAAGGGCTATGACTACGACCGCACAAGAAATATCAGATCCATTTATGGTACTAAGAGAAACAAGGACGAACAGCGCCAGAGCTTTCATGAACTCCGACGAACGCCGAAACCCTAATGGTGAATCTGGAGAAAGAGGAAAGGGACTTACAGATGCGGATGGAGCAACGAAGGAGCACCGCGTTTTTCTGGTCCGTTCAAGTTGATGCAGCGGCCGGAGTTGAGGAAGAAGGTGGAGCTTGACGACGGCGGCTGCGAGTGACGGTCGGGTCGGCGCGAGGAAGGAGAAAGACGAAGAGGCAAGGGGAAAAATGAAATGGACCCTTCGGCTTTATTTATAAGGCGAATGGATAAGTGACAGGCGCGAGAATCGAGGAGCCCAAAGCGGAATATGTGGCAGAGCTGTCGCCTCGATTGTCGGAGGCTCATTAATGAAGGTGAGAGACATACCATTTTTAATAACAGGTGACGTCATGGCGGTTTATCAAGATACTGGGAGATGACGTCGTGGCGGTTTACAAGATTTATGCGAAGATGCTGAAAGAGGAATTTTTCTCAAGTTGAAGATTGACATGAACCAGTTCAAATCAATCTGGGGCCTAATGTTGGGGATATTACTACTGGGTATAAAATGGCCAGGAGAGGCCGGGTTATCCCCATAATGAGTTATTATACTTGAAGTCCACTTGGACAAAGATGGAGGTGCTTTATGAAGGCCCGGGGCCAAACGGCGGATTAAGGCCTGTAGACATAAACCGACATTGATATGTAAACTTGTGTTATAAGATAGAAAGAGTAGAGACCGAGCCGGACATGTTCATGAGCCGGCCTCGGGATCCTGTAAACCGACGGGCGTCAACCCATGTATATAAGGGGACGACCCGGCGGCGGTTTGAAGAGGGACAACAACTCGAGAGCCAGGCATAGCGGATTCGCTCCCTGGTCATCGAAACCCTAGCAATTCCACAACAACTGGATTAGGCCTTTACCTTCACCGCAAGGGGCCGAACCAGTATAAACTCTCTGCGTCCCTTGTCCGCTTTAACCCCTTTAAGCTAACCCGTCGCGATGGCTCCACGTCTAAGTCCTTTCTCTAGGACATCTACCGTGACAAAACCACGACAGCACCCCTGAAGATCAAGGACTGACTAGACATTGTAATTCATGGTAAACGAGATCCAATCACAGTCGTACTCAATATCAATTAATAGCAATGCATACAAATGACAGTGGTGCTCTCTAGCTGGTGCTTTTTATAAGAGGATAATGACTCAACAATAAAAGTAAATAGATAGGCCCTTCACAGAGGGAAGCATAGATTTGCAGAGGTGCCAGAGCTCGAGTTTTTGAAATAGAGATAAATAATATTTTGAGCGGTATGCTTTCATTGTCAACATAACAACCAAGAGATCTCGGTATCTTCCATACTAGATACATTTTAGGCGGTTCCCAAACAGAATGGTAAAGTTTTTACTCCCCCACCACCAACAAGCACACTCCACGGCTGGTCCGAAACAACGGGTACCGTCCAACTAACAACAATCCTGGGGGAGTTTTGTTTGCAATTAAATTTTGATTTGATTTGAGCATGGGACTGGGCATCCCGGTTACCAGCCATTCTCTCGTGAATGATGAGCTGAGTCCACTCATCGTGAGAATAACCCACCTAGCATGGAAGATACTAACAGCCCCTAGTCGCCACATGAGCGATTCGGGCATACAAAACAGATTATCATTTGAAAGTTTAGAGTTTGGCACATGCAAATTTACTTGGAACGGCAGGTAAATACCGCATATAGGAAGGTATGGTGGACTCATATGGAACAACTTTGGGCTTATGGAAGTGGATGCACAAGCAGTATTCCCGCTTAGTGCAAGTGAAGGCTAGAAAAAGACTGGGGAGCGACCAACTGGAGAGCGACAACAGTCATAAACATGCATCGAGATTAATCAACATTGAGTGAAAATATGAGTAGGAAATAAATCACCATGAACATAAATATCATGGAGGCTATGTTGATTTTGTTTCAACTACATGCGTGAACATGTGCCAAGTCAAGCCACTCAAATCATTCAAAGGAGCATACCATCCTATCATACTACATCACAACTATTTTAATAGCATGTTGGCACGCAAGGTAAACCATTATAAACTCCTAGCTAATTAAGCATGGCATGAGTAACTATAATCTCTAATTGTCATTGCAAACATGTTTCATTCATAATGAGCTGAATCAAGAACGATGAACTAATCATATTTACAAAAACAAAATAGGTCGAGTTCATACCAGCTTTTCTCATCCCAATCATTTTATCATATATCGTCATTATTGCCTTTCACTTGCACGACCGAACGGTGTGGATAATAATAATAGTGCACGTGCATTGGACTAAGCTGGAATCTGCAACATTTATTCAAAGGAGAAGACAAGGTAATATGGGCTCTTTGTTAGATCAACAATAATGCATATGAGAGCCACTCAACATTTTCATCGTGGTCTTCTCCTCTCGACCCCCAAAGAAAAGAAAAGAATTTCAAAGAAACACACTGAAATGTTTTTGGAGTTTTTATTTTTCTGAAGAAAGGTAAAACAAGAACGAGAAAAACTATTTACACGGGAAAGCTCCCAACAAGCAAAAGAAGAACGAGAAATCTTTTTGGGTTTTCTTTAAGTACTACTACTAAGCAAGCATAGAAAGGAAATAAAATACAACTAATTTTTTTTTCAAAGTTTTTCAAACACACAAGAAGAAAGCGAGAAAAAGAAAATAAACTAGCATGGATAATACAATGAAAAAGTATGAACACCGACAACTATAATGAGTGTGTGAACATGAATGTAATGTCGGTGGAAAATACGTACTCCCCCAAGCTTAGGCTTTTGGCCTAAGTTGGTCTATGGCCACGACTGGCTCAGATGATATCCGAAATCGTAGTTGGGGTTGTACTGTGCTGCGGTAGCTGCTGCTTGGCGAGCTACTTCATGGAGGCGAGAAGCCTCCATCTCTCTCTCATACTCGTTTGCCTCCTCTCTGGTTATAAAATATCTCCCTTTTACCTGAAAGTTAAAGAAGGCAGGAGTAGGAAGGGTAACATGGACAACAACGCCGTCTGTCAAAAATTAGTCGGTACTGGAGGGACTGTTCGTTCCTCACAAGAAACTGATAGCATACCAAAGCATTATAATCTAGAAAAGCAGGTGGCAACTCTATGTCATTCCGCCTTATGGGTACTCGAAGATAATTAGCTAAACGGGTTGCATAAATCCCACCAAATAAATCTCCATTTTTAGCATTAAGATGTAACCTCCTCGCAATAATGGCCCGCAAGTTATAACGCTTATCACCTAACACCGCACATTTGAGGACACTAAGATCTGGAACGCAAAGGTGGCAATGCTCATGCTTACCATTAATGCATCTACCTATAAAGAGAGCAAAATAATGTATGGCAGGAAAGTGAATGCTCCCTATGGTAGCTTGTGTGATATTTCTAGTTTCTCCCACAGTGATGCTAGCAAGAAAATCGTTGTATTCATATTTGTGAGGCTCACTATGAGTGCCCCACTGTGGGATTTTGCAAGCAGTATTAAAATCTTCAAGGTCCATGGTATATGATTCATCATAAAGATCAAATAAAATAGTATGGGTATTGCGCTTAGATGAAAATTTGAACCTCCGCACAAAGGAGTCGGTGAGGTAATAGTATTGTCGGCACTTATCTGATACGAAGTCCTCAAGATCAGCATTCCGTACATACGCATCAAATTCATCCTTGAAGCCTGCATGAACCATAAATTCATCCGACGGCCATTCACAAGGCCACACTCAAGCTTCCCTTGATGGTTCAAGGTCCGGCTCACGTATCGCAAGCCTCGGTGCTTGCTTCCTCGAAGAGCCACCTTGATACATTTTCCTAGACATTTTTCTTCCTCTGAAAAATTTCTGAAATTTTTAGTGACCCAAAATAAAAGTGAACCAAACTCAACAAAATTAATAGCAACTACTCCTACAAGTGTCTAGAGGCTATATCATGCATCAAAACTACTTTGGACGTTATAAATTTGACATGCAAGCTCAAGAACAGGGTCACCACAGCAGCAAAAATTTGCAATAAATAAAGCACTAGAACAAAAACTAATTGGACCATTGGAGGAGTCACATACCGAAGAACAATCCCCCAAAACAGTTTTGCAAATGGAGCTTTGCACAAGGAGATCAAAAGTGGCAGCAAAATGAGCAAGAACACGGGTTTGAGCTACGGGATGATTTTTTCTGGAGGAAGACGAAGTGGATGGATACTGGAATAAGAGGAGGGGACCCACGTGGGACCCACAAGACAGGGGGGCGCGCCCAGGGGGGTAGGACACGTCCTCCACCCTTGTGCCCCACTGGTGCATCCCCCTGGTGCATGTTCAGTGCCAGAAATTCTCAAATATTCTATAAAAAATCATACTAAATTTTCAGGGGATTTGGAAAATTTTTATTTTTGGGACATTTTTTTATTGCACGGATTATTCAGAAAACAGACAGAAAGGACTATTTTTGCTTTATTTATTCTAAATAACAGAAAGCAACAGGTGGGTACAGAAGGTTGTGCCTTCTAGATTCATCCATCTCATGCTCATCAAAAGGAATCCATTAACAAGGTTGATCAAGTCTTATTAACAAACTTCTTCCGAATGACATGAAACCGGAGAATTCTCGAATAACACTAAGTTACCTCAACGGGGATATGCATGTCCCCAACAATAAGAATATCATATTTCTTTTTTATGGCAGGAAGAGGGAATTTAAAACCTCCAATAGCAATAGTAGAAATATTTTCAATAGAATTGATGCTATGAACTTGAGGTTGTTTCTTCGGAAAGTGTACCGTATGATCATTACCATTAACATGAAAAGTGACATTGCCTTTGTTGCAATCAATAACAGCCCCTGCAGTATTCAAAAAGGGTCTACCAAGGATGATCGACATATTGTCGTCCTCGGGAATATCAAGAATAACAAAGTCCGTTAAGATAGTAATGTTTGCAACCACAACAGGCACATCCTCACAAATAACGATGGATATAGCAGTTGATTTATCAGCCATTTGCAAAGAGATTTCAGTAGGTGTCAACTTATTCAATTCAAATCTACGATATAAAGAGAAAGGCATAACACTAACACCAGCTCCAAGATCACATAAAGCAGTTTTAACATAATTTCTTTTAATGGAGCATGGTATAGTTGGTACTCCTGGATCTCCAAGTTTCTTTGGTATTCCACCCTTAAAAGTATAATTACCAAGTATGGTGGAAATTTCAGCTTCAGGTATCTTTCTTTTATTGGTAACAATATCTTTCATGTACTTAGCATAAGGAGGCATTTTAAGCATATCAGTCAGACGCATACGCAAAAAGATAGGTCTAATCATTTCAGCAAAGCGCTCAAAATCCTCATCATCCTTTTTCTTGGATGTCTTAGGAGGAAAGGGCATGGGTTTCTGAATCCATGGTTCTCTTTCTCTACCATGTTTCCTAGCAACAAAGTCTCTCTTATCATAACCTTGATTCTTTGATTGTGGGTTATCAAGATCAACAGCAGGTTCAATCTCTACATCATTATCATTACTAGGTTGAGCATTAACATGAACTTCATTATTAACATTATCAATAGGTTCATGGTCATCACCAGGTTGTGTCTCAGCATCAAAAATAGAAATAACATTGGGATACTCAGGTGTATCTATAACAGGTTTACTAGAAGCATGCAAAGTCCTATCAGTTTTCTTTTTCTTTTTATTAGGACTAGGTGTATCAGTATTAATTCTTTGAGAATCTTGCTCAATTCTCCTAGGATGGCCTTCAGGATACAAAGGTTCCCGAGTCATTTTACCACCTCTATTCATAACCCTAACAGGATTATCATTGTTCTTACTATTCAACTCATTAAGCAAATCATCTTGTGCCTGAAGTACTTGTTCTACTTGAGTTTTAACCATGGAAGCATGCTTACTAATAAGCTTCAGATCATTAATAGTTCTACTCATATAATCACCCAAGTGGTCAAGCATGAGAGCATTACGTTTCAATTGTCTACTAACATAAGCATTGAAGTTTTCTTGTTTAACAATAAAATTATCAAACTCATCCAAGCATTGACTAGCAGACTTATTATGAGGAATATCACCTTCGTCAAACCTATAGAGAGAGTTTACCTCTACTACCTGTGTCGGGTTATCAAGACCATGTATTTCTTCAATAGGCGGTAAATTCTTAACATCTTCAGCTTTAATACCTTTTTCTTTCATAGATTTCTTTGCCTCTTGCATATCTTCAGGACTGAGAAATAGGATACCTCTTTTCTTTGGAGTTGGCTTAGGAGTTGGTTCAGGAAGTGTCCAATCATTATCATTACACAATATATTATTCAATAGCAATTCAGCTTGCTCAACAGTTCGTTCCCTGAAAACACAACCAGCACAATTATCTAGGTGGTCCCTAGAAGCATCGGTTAGTCTATTATAAAAGATATCAAGTATTTCATTTTTCTTGAGAGGATGATCAGGCAAAGCATTAAGTAATTGGAGAATCCTCCCCCAAGCTTGTGGGAGACTCTCTTCTTCAATTTGCACAAAGTTAAATATTTCCTGTAAGGCAGCTTGTTTCTTATGAGAAGGAAAATATTTTTGAGAGAAGTAATATATCATATCCTGGGGACTACGCACACAACCAGGAGCAAGATAATTAAACCATATCTTAGCATCATCCTTTAATGAGAAACGAAACAATTTAAGAATATAGTAATAGCGGGTTTTTTCCTCATGAGCAAATAGGGTGGCTATATCATTCAATTTAGTAAGATGTGCCACAATAGTTTCAGATTCATAACCATAGAAAGGATCAGATTCAACCAAAGTGATTAACTCAGGATCGACAGAGAATTCATAATCCTTATCAGTAACAAAGATAGGTGAAGTAGCAAACTTAGGGTCATATTCCATTCTAGCATTCAAAGACTTTTCTTTCAGCTTAGCTAACAATTTCTTGAGATCATCCCTATCATTACAAGCAAGAAAGTCTCTAGCAGTTTCCTCATCCATAATATAACCCTCAGGTACAATAGGCAATTCATATCTAGGGGGAGAATCGTAATCTTCAGTTTCAATAATATCATCAGTTTCAGTAATTTCATTCTCTCTAACCCTAGCAAGTTGTTCATCAAGAAATTCACCTAGTGGCATAGTATTATCAAGCAAAGAAGTAGTATCATCAATAACATGCGACATATCGGAATCAATAGCAGGTGTAGGTGTTGCAAGTTTACTCAAAACAGAAGGTGAATCAAGTGCAGAGCTAGATGGCAGTTCCTTACCTCCCCTCGTTGCTGAGGTAAAAATCTTGGTTCTTTGATCTTTCAAATTCCTCATAGTGATCAACAGATATAAATCCCAAGTGACTCAAAGAATAGAGCTATGCTCCCCGGCAACGGCGCCAGAAAAAGGTCTTGATAACCCACAAGTATAGGGGATCGCACCAATTTTCGAGGGTAGAGTATTCAACCCAAATTTATTGATTCGACACAAGGGGAGCCAAAGAATATTCTCAAGTATTAGCAGCTGAGTTGTCAATTCAACCACACCTGAAAGACTTAATATCTGCAGCAAAGTATTTAGTAGCAAAGTAGTATGGAAGTAACGGTAATGGTGGCAAAAGTAACAGTAGCAGTTTTGTAGCAATTGTAACAGTGGCAACGGAAAAGTAACTTAGCAAAGATCAATATGTGAAAAGCTCATAGGCAATGGATCGATGATGGATAATTATGTCGGATGGCATTCATCATGCAACAGTTATAACATAGGGTGACACAGAACTAGCTCCAATTCATCAATATAAAGTAGGCATGTATTCCGTATATAGTCATATGTGCTTATGGAAAAGAACTTGCATGACATATTTTGTCCTACCCTCCCGTGGCAGCGGGGTCCTAATGGAAACTAAGGGATATTAAGGCCTCCTTTTAATAGAGAACCAGACCAAAGCATTAGCACTTAGTGAATATATGAACTCCTCAAACTACGGTCATCACCGGGAAGTGTCCCGACTATTGTCACTCCGGGGTTGCCGGATCATAACACGTAGTAGGTGACTATAACTTGCAAGATAGGATCAAGAACACAAATATATTCATGAAAACATAATAAGTTCAGATCTGAAATCATGGCACTCGGGCCCTAGTGATAAGCATTAAGCATAGCAAGGTCATAGCAACGTCAATCTTAGAACATAGTGGATACTAGGGATCAAACCCTAACAAAACTAACTCAATTACATGGTAAATCTCATCCAACCCATCACTATCCAGAAAGCCTACGATGGGATTACTGACACACGGCAGTGAGCATCATGAAATTGGTGATGGAGGATGGTTGATGATGATGACGGCGACGATTTCCCCTCTCCGGAGCCCCGAACGGACTCCAGATCTGCCCTCCCGAGGAAGAACAGGAGGTGGCGGTGGCTCCGTATCATAAAATGTGATGAATCCTTCTCTCTGATTTTTTTTCTCCATGAACATGAATATATGGAGTTGGAGTTGAGGTCGGTGGAGCCTCGTGGGACCCACAAGACTAGAGGGCACGCCCTAGGGGGTGGTCGCGCCCTCCAACCTTGTGGACAGGGTGTGGGTCCCCTTCGGTTGATTCTCTCACCATTATTTTTTCTTTATTCCAAAAATAATCTCCGTGAAGTTTCAGGTCATTCCGAGAACTTTTATTTCTGCACAAAAATAATACCATGCCAATTCTGTTGAAAACAGCGTCAGTCGGGTTTAGTTCCATTCAAATCATGCAAATTAGAGTCCAAACCAAGGGCAAAAGAGTTTGGAAAAGTAGATACGATGGAGGCGTATCAGGCCTCTAGCCTTTTCGCACTAACCACCATGCAGGAATAAGTATGGGCACTCTGCGTCGTATGTATCAGCCGAAAGCTCAACGGACGTCAGCGATGGAGCGGCGCGCGCCGGGTTGGACTGGAACGCCTCGCTTGTATAAGGGGCCTAGTTCTGCTCATCGGCCCAAGAACCTTGCGCGCTTAGGATGTAGACTGGCGTGCTGCCCTCTCTGTTGAGCCTAGGTAGGACTGCGGTGTGTTGATCGACCGAGGCCGGTCATGACCTGATGGTGTGTCCGGCCGAAGTTGATCGACCGTGTTGGGTAAGTTTGTGCACCCCTGAAGGGAAATATTATCTATTCGAATAGCCGTCTCCATGGTAATGGACGCTTGGAGTTGTATCCCGATCGATACAACTAGAACTTGATACTGAATGCTGAGGCATGTTATGGATATGTGGCTCCGTGATTGCTTTCTCGCAGGGAGTTGAGAAAGGATCTCTGGGCGCTAATGTTAAAACATACTTGTTAAATATAATATGCTATTATGTACTCTTCTTTATGCTGCAAGATGCTTGAAGATGCTAGTCTTCGATAGGCTAGGCCTTCCCCTTCTATTCTGGCATTCTGTAGTTCAGTCCACAGATACAACCCTTTTCATTGATACCGATGCATATGTAGTGTAGATCCTTGCTTGCAAGTACTTTGGATGAGTACTCATGGTTGCTTTGCTCCCCTTTTCCCACCTTTTTCCATTCTTCTCGGATGCTGCAACCAGATGGTGGAGCCCAGGAGCCAGATGCTACCGCCGATGACTACTACTACCCCAACGGAGACTACTTCTATGTGGAGATCGCCGACGACAAGGAGTAGTTAGGAGGCTCCCAGGCAGGAGGCCTTGCCTTTTCGATCGATGTTGCTTTTGTGCTAGCCTTCTTAAGGCAAACTTGTTCAACTTATGTCTGTACTCAGATATTGTTGCTTCTGCTGACTCTTGTGTATTCGAGCTTATGTATTCGAGCCCTTGAGGCCCCTGGCTTGTAATATAAAGCTTGTATTATTTTAATTTGTGTCTAGAGTTGTGTTGTGATATCTTCCCGTGAGTCCTTGATCTTGATCGTACACATTTGAGTGTATGATTAGTGTATGATTGAATCGGGGGCATCACAAGTTGGTATCAGAGCTGACTAACTATAGGTAGCCCCCTTTCCAACTCCTTGGCCGAAGTTGTGTCTAGTCATTACAAAACTTTTACTAACATGGTTGTGCGGCTTACGGACCCACGTCGCCATCGGGTGGTGTTAGGATCTTTTACTCCTCGATCTTTTCTCTGGAACTCTGATCTCTCTTCTATTCGGGTTTAAATGATTTTGCTAACTCTAACTCTAGGTTCTCGTAACTAATTCCTCCTGGAGAGCCCCTTATTACAGATGATCGCCTGCTGCACCAGAAGATTTCGAAGATACTCTATGATGTTCTCTTGAGACTTTGTGCCCGTCGCTTTTGCAATTTCCTACCACCGATATATCCTTATGGGTAACTACATACACTTGCCATTTATACAATCATTCCCTGTTGCTCTTGTTATCACAAGATTCCCCGAAATACTCTTCGTTGCCCCGAGAATCCTTTGAGCTTACTGCCTTGCAGTTCTTTACCACATGAATACCCCTACGGATAATTCCTCGCACTTATCAAGTATCCGTTCATCCCCAGTTGTTCGTATGCTTCATAAGATTCTCTGAAATACTATTTGATCTTTCGAGAATCCTCTTCAAACTATTGCTCTACAAATACTTGTCTGCTTGCATTATGGATGCTTCCCATATGTCTAGCAATATTCATTAGTATCCTTTGACACCGTCATTTTGTTCCTATTGATTCAACATGTGAGCGAATGCGCGCAATCATCAGTTGATGCTTTTAAATGATCTTTCTGGCTCAGACGTCATTTTGAACATGAGCTGGTTCTCGACCAATCAAATTGCTGACAATTGTACACCTAAGTCTATACAACTTATCCGTCCTTTATCAGAGCGTTTTCTTCTGATCCCTTGATTTGGAAATCATAATTCCTTTGCATTTGAGCTTGAATTAGTCAGTTGTTTATATAATGTGATCTCCTTGCATTCTTTCTTCTTCTGGTTGAGTACCGATGCTCACATCAGATACCTTATGGACCACCAGATCCTTTGTTGGATTTTATCCGACAACGTCCTTCATATTCAATAACCTTGTGAGCCTTTCCTCGGATACATAATGCCTTTGGTAAATTGTATCCTCTGCTTTCTCAACCATGCTCTGCTTTCAAGCTTGAGTTATTTACTCCTGAAGTTTGTGGTATATGTTCCTAAGATACCCTGATGGGTTGAATCTATGCCTTCCTTAATCTGTGTGAACCAGAAAAGTTTTCAAGGGTCATACTCCTCTGGTAATTTACTAGGTAGGTTTTCACACTCAAATCATTTTTAATAAGAGCAGTGAATGAATGGTCATGCATTGGAGAAGTGGGAGTCGACCTTGAACTTTGTGTTCATGCCCATGGACATGATGTAGATCTTATCATGGAAGCTTCTCTTAAATTAATTATTCCCTTGGTATAAGTTCATCTTATATCTGGGATCTGGTTTTTTGCAATCGTGTTTCCGTCCATATTGATACTCTTTGATTGCTTTTCTCGGACAAGTTAAAGTACTTGTCTTCTGCAGATCAGTACACTTGTCCAACCTTTATTTTGTCCTACCTTCGAGTATTACCCTCTAGTATCTTAATAATATCACAGAACCATGCTTCTTATTATGAGTCTTCTTCGAGTATTACATCCTCACAGATTCCAATTTTTCCACGGGTTCTGGGTTATTAGTCACTCAAGAACACCGATAAGTGAATCAATTCTGCACTCTAATTCTATAACTCTAAGTAATTTTTGTTGCTTACGAGTTTAATAATCCTTCAAGTCCTTCCTAGCCTGATCAGCTATATCATTATCATACTAAATTTTAACTGTGCTACCTGGTCCTTCTTCCCGGAGCACAATTTCCGACGATGAGCTAAGCTTACATCGATCTTTCTCGTCATATCATTTTTTGCCTTGAACAGCAAGCTTGATTTCGAGTTTGTGTTGTACCCGTGATTCCAATAACCTTTCGCTTCATCATTCCTTTGACTTGATGTCATCGCCGATCGATTACATCTTCATGAAACCTCTTGACAAATGTGTCATGATCATCATCAACATTCTGAGCTCTTCCAGTATATCAATTGAATTCAGGATGAGAAATACCATCCTTGCCCCTCGATGATTTGTGTTATCATTGACAACATTCTTGCCTTTCCCCCAACACAAACTTGTTCATATAATTTTGGAATTACATCCTTTTTGACATGTCGATGGATTACAGCTGAACCCATCGGCCACATCCCCATCTATTTCCTGATAAGATTTCATGAGATGTTCTAAGAAATTCCTGATGGATCCGTTGTGAATCCAAGGTCCGACCTTTACCTGATGACCATGTCAATGCTATCCCAAAGTATGACTGTGGTACTCAAACATCAACAAGAACATTGGAAGCATAATGCTAAAGGTTTCTTGATCATTTATCCAAACACCATTGTATGGGTAACATCATGAATTCCCTCGCCCCTTTACCTAATTGGTTATCTACTTGATGTCCTGTCATGGATGGGAAAGATATACTATTGATACTCGGGTATAATCACATTTTCCTTTCCATTGTTTCGTTAACCTTCCTTGTAATCTGACTTATCTAAGCAGTGATGTTTCCCTGCTTAGGTAAACACCTCGTGGTACAACTCAGTCAGTAAGACCCTATTACTACTGTTGATAACAACCCGGTAACCACCGATGGACGAGAACTTTGCCTATTGGTCCGCCTTGTTTCAACGAGCAGGAAAATGGTTCTCTTCGTCCCTCACCCTTGGTCCCAACGTTGTTGCCAACCTAACTGACATGCTATCCTCTGGCCTGGCTTGCTATCATGACCGTGCAAGATGTTAGCGTCCTTCCTACTTTTTACCCACATGGTGGGCCCATAACCCATAGATCCACAGGATCGAAACCTGACCCTCCTGTACGTCTCTATTTCCAAAAGTTATTCCTCACACTGGCTTCGTATATAATTCACGAGCCACCTTCCTAGAGATGATCTACTCTGGTATCAAACGCAATATTTATTTCATTGCTCTGAACCCCTTTCACCTTCTGTTTGGGCAACGAATGATTGCCTGCCCTTTCGAAACTTCTCGTGGTACCTTCTTACTTTGCTCATGATATTTTCTTAAGTTTCTATTTGGGAATTACTTTCCGCCACCTTCCCAGATGTCATCTACCAGATAAGCGACCTTATAGAGGTCCGTTCTTCCAAAGTTAACCCTTGTCCCTTCATAAGTACGGTGAAGATTCTGAAGGAAGAACAACAACATCATCATGATACATCAATGCAGAGAAATGAGGACATCAACAAAAGGGATCAACTTCTTCGAGAAGAGCAAACAAGAATGAGAAGATCCGTTAGAATTTCGTAACCAGAACTTTTTCCCCTAACTCCACCTCTAAAATTTCGGGACGAGATTTCTTGTAGTAGAGGAGAATTGTAACGCCCGGATAATTAAGCTACAGTAATCCCTGAGATCAAGCTAATCATTTTTCCAAAACAGTGCTTGTCACTTTCATCAATATCCCATTTGAAACTCCACCCGAATTCAATTCCGAAGTATGAGTGAAATTCAAAATTGCTCAAACATGAAAACCAAAATTTCCATCATGTGGCAAATAATCATTTGTTAATATTGGTGGTGAACCAACATTTTTGCAAGGTGTTTAAATGGCCTAAACCAATTAAAGCAGTGGTTAAAACAATATTTTAAATGCTATTTGATTTATAAAAAATTCTAACCTGCTTTATTTAAATGCTAAACTAAATGTGGCAGTGGCCTAAATTGTTATACTATTTTAGGAGTAAGTTTTATATTTTATAAAACTAAAATTAAAAGAACCTAAAAAGAAAAACAGAAAAGTTTTAAGGAAAGAGTAAAACAATAGGAAAAAAAAGGAAAAGTGAGAGAGAACCCCCTGCCCCCTTTGGGCCTCAGCCCACCAGCCGGCCCAGCGCCTCCCCCCGCGGTCGATCCCCTCCTTCCCTTCTGTTCGATCGACTGAGGCACCCCCGCTCGTCCCCGCCGGACCCTGCGCGCCGCCCCGCGCTGCCACGTTGCCGGCGAGGGGATAAGGGCAGCCCCGACGCCTCGGGCTCCCTCCCCACTCACCCACTCCACCCTGCTCTTCCTCTTCGCCTCTCCCTCTCCCCACCAGATCCCCTTCTTCCCCCTAGACTCGCCTCCGCCCCGGACGACGAGGTCGCCGCGCCCGACACATCGCCGACCACCTCGCCGTCGCCTTCGCCTAGGACCGCGCCAGGGGCTCCTCCTCGACCTCCTCAACGCCTCTGCCAAGCCACGCGAGCCGGGACGGTTCCGTAGCACCGCCCTGACCACTTCTTCCTCTCGACGCCGAGCTGGTCACCGTCGTTCACTCCGGCAAGTCCTCCCCGGGCCTTCCCAGCAACAGAGGTGAGCCCCGCTTCCTTCCCCTCTCCTCCCTACGTCGTACCCTGCCCGTAGCTGCTTCTCGCGCGCCCCTGCGTGCTCCATCCTTTGCCCGCTGTTGCTGTTGCCATTGTTGCCGCCGTGCACTTCTGGTGTCGCCTCGCCGCTCGTCCACTGCTACCGCTTCTAGTTGTCATCACTGCCCTTGTACTGCTACTACTGTCGCGCACCGCTGCTATTGCTGCTCCGCGTGTGCACTCCCAGCTCCCTGGTCGCGCCCTCGCCGTCCTGGCGTAGAGCTCCGCTGCTGCCGCCGCCATTTGTCAATGCCAACATAGACTCAGGCCATCTCCGTCCACCCAGTGGCCACCATCCGAAGTGCGAGATCCCCAGCTTGCCAACGGTCCCGCCCGCGTGTGCAGCCGTCATCGGAATCGGCCGGACGGCCGTCGCCGGCGCTCGGCCTCGTCGCCGGTTATGTCGCTGACGTGGCGCGTCATTAGTGTTAAGTAAACCCAGCTAAATCCACTGACAACTGGGCCCCAGGGCACTAATTAAATATGTTATTTTCTTAATAAAACTATTAGTAGAACCAGAGTCATTGACATGCGGGTCCCACTGGACCCGCTGACTGGTCAAAGTTTGACCAGTCAACTGCTGAGTCAGCAGTTGACTGGCCCCACCTGTTGGCCACTGGTGCACCTCTGGGTGCACTGCACTGGGTGCACCCAACCCCTTTTCTGCCTTTTTCGATTTAGTTAATTAAAACAATTACAGAATTTTGTGAAAACTTTGAAAATTCATATAAAATAAACCGTAACTCGGATGAAAATGTTTTATATATGAAAGTTGCTCAGAAAAATCCAACGAATCCGAATACACGGTTCGTTCATATGTCACATGCCCCTTGCATGCTAAACATGGAACCGTCCCCTCTCTTTCGTCTGTCAGAAAATGCCTAACACCGGGAATACTTTCCCGGATGTTTTCCCTCTTCGCCAGTAGCACCTAGTACTGCGTTTGGTCACCCCTAGCACCGCGTATTTCCATGTTATGCTTTGTGTTGCTTTGTTTGCTTTATATTTATTGTTTCTTCCCCCACTTCTCTCCGGTAGACCCCGAGACCGCTGCTGATGCCACTGTGTTCGACTACGCTAACGACGACCCTTCGTTCTCAACAGAGCTTCCAGGCAAGCAAACCCCCCATTGATCATTCCGATATCGCCCATTCCCTTCTCTCTTATGCTTGCATTAGAACTGCTACTGCTTTTTGTATGATCCTACTCTGATGCATAGCTTGTTTTTGTTACCTGCTTTCATACCTTACCTGCTTATTCTAAACTGCTTAGTATAGGTTGGTTAGAGATCCATCAGTGACCCCCACCTTGTCCCAGTTACCCTGCTTTATGTTCGATGACTCGATCAACATGATCAACGTCCATGCCCCGACACCGCACATCACCCCCCTTAGTTGTACGACTCTGCAGAGTTATTATCGAGTGCTGAGGGTGATACCTCGTCAGTACTTCTGATGTTAACCCTGTACTGTAGCTATTCGGTCGTGGTCATCAAGGGTGATTCATCCTTCACCACTCCCGATAATGACTCTGTCATGCAACCCCTCAAGTGTGGACCATCGAGGGTGATTCCTCCAAAGTCCACCTTGACGGATACATCGAGTGGGAATCCATTGAGGGTGATTCCTCGGTATTCCCCATTGCTGTTTTGGACACACGGTTACTTTGACTTACCACAGAACCATGATGACATCGGGTCGGCCACGAGGGGTACCCGCAAGTGATGTGAAGTCGGGTTGGCCTAGAGGGTACCCGAGAGATAATTACGTGGCATGGCCGGGCATTCTTAGCCCTTGCCGTAAGTCCACGAGACGGGGCGATGGGGTCACATGATCGTGAGTCTCTGCTCGTTACCGTGCACTACCAAGACACTAACAGTTTGGATATTTGATCCGAGTCGGCCTCTGGCCTTTTCGCACTAACCACCACGCGGGAATAAGTATGGGCACTCTGTGTCGTATGTATCAGCCGAAAGCTCAATGGACGTCAGCGATGGAGCGGCGCGCGCCGGGTTGGACTGGAATGCCTCGCTTGTATAAGGGGGCTAGGTCTGCTCACCGACCGTGTACGCAACATGCAGGAGTGCAAAAGGTGATGGGCCCAAGGCCCCTGCGCGCTTAGGATGTGGACCGGCGTGCTGGCCTCTCTGTTGAGCCTAGGTAGGATTACGGTGTGTTGATCGGCCGAGGCCGGTCATGACCTGATGGTGTGTCTGGCCGTAGTTGATCGAGCGTGTTGGGTAAGTTTGTGCACCCCTGCAGGGAAGTATTATCTATTCGAATAGCCGTCTCCACGGTAACGGACGCTCAGAGTTGTATCCCGATCGATACAACTAGAACTGGATACTGAATGCTGAGGCATGTTATGGATATGTGGCTCCGGGATTGCTTTCTCGCAGGGAGTTGAGAAAGGATCTCTGGGCGCTAATGTTACAACATACTTGTTAAATATAATATGCTATTGTGTACTCTTCTATATGCTGCAAGATTCTTGAAGATGCTAGTCTTCGATAGGCTAGGCCTTCCCCTTCTATTCTGGCATTCTGCAGTTCAATCCACAGATACTACCCTTTTCATTGATACCGATGCATATGTAGTGTAGATCCTTGCTTGCGAGTACTTTGGATGAGTACTCATGGTTGCTTTGCTCCCCTTTTTCCACCTCTTTCCATTCTTCTCGGATGCTGCAACCAGATGGTGGAGCCCAGGAGCCAGATGCTACCGCCGATGACTACTACTACCCCAACGGAGCCTACTTCTACGTGGAGACCGCCGACGACAAGGAGTAGTTAGGAGGCTCCCAGGCAGGAGGCCTTGCCTTTTCAAACGATGTTGCTTTTGTTCTAGCCTTCTTAAGGAAAACTTGTTCAACTTATGTTTGTACTCAGATATTGTTGCTTCCGCTGACTCTTTTGTATTCGAGCTTATGTATTCAAGCCCTCGAGGCCCCTGGCTTGTAATATAAAGCTTGTATTATTTTAATTTGTGTCTAGAGTTGTGTTGTGATATCTTCCCGTGAGTCCTTGATCTTGATCGTACACATTTGCGTGTATGATTGAATTGGGGGCGTAACAGCTGCCATTTGTGCCGACCCCCAGATCTTGGAGGAGCACCTCGCCGTCGAGGCCACCGTCGACGCCTCGCACACCGATGCCGCGACACGGTTGGCTGCTTTAAATGACAGTTCATGGCATTTCCTCGAGGCCACCGTCGCTGCCTTTGACGAAGACTACGAGGTGTTTTCTCAGCGTGCCCGTGCTTACCTCAACTCGAGAGGCAGCAAGTTGGTGCCCGGAGCAGCTCAGGCAACTCACCACTACGACAAGTCCACCCATGATGTAGAGGCCTCGCCCTCTTCCATGTCCAAGGAGCCAATCATCATCGATATCTCCGACGATGAGGAGTAGCCTGTCTTATTAACTCACTATAAGGACCTATGTTCAGTTTGCTAGCTACGCTGGTTAAGCATGCTCGGTTTACCCGTTGCATGTGCTGCTCCTGCCTTTCCTTAACAAATTCTAGTGAATTTTCCTATCTACTTTTACCATGCAATCTGTTGCTCTAGTGTATATGTTCTATATGTCGTGCAATGTGGTGCTCACTTATTAACTGTTTGGTTAATTAGTTGTCATCTTCAGTTAACTGTTTGGTTCAATTCTGCAAATGTGATGTTCAATTCTTCAGGGTGCAATTTTGTATTGTCTTCCATGTGAGAAATAAATCGAATTTATCTTTACAAAATCCATGAGAAACAAATACAATTGCTTTATTTCCAAGTTTTCAAGCATGCTTGGTTTGGTTAACAGTCTGATCTTCTAGTATGTTATATATTGTGCAATGCGGTGCTCAGTTAACGTTTGGTTCATTTGTTGTGGTGTTTAGTTAACTGTTTGGCTCAATTCTGCAATGCGATGTTCAATTGTTCTGGGTGCATTTTGTTATTGTATACCATGTGAGAAATAAATCGAATTTGGCTGTACTAAATGCATGATAAACAAATACAATTGCTATATTTCCAAGTTGTTAAGCATGCTTGGTTTGGTTAACTATCTGATCTTCTATTAGGAGTATGTTATATTGTGCAATGTGGTGCTCAGTTAATGTTTGGTTCATTTGTTGTGGTGTTTAGTTAACTGCTTGGTTCAATTCTGCAATGCGATGTCCAATTGTCGTAGGTAGAATTTTGTATTGTTGTGCATGTGAGGAATAAATCGAATTTGGCTACACTTAATACATGAGAAACATATGCAATTGCTATATTTCCTAGTTCTTAATCATGCTTGGTTTGAATAAATGGGTTTTCCATGTGGCTCAAATTAATCTGATGAATCTGCAATGTTCTTATTTTTCATCAACATATTTTACTGATAGCATGCGAACCCTCACTTAACCTGATCACTAACTACCTTATATGTGTTGCAGGGAAACAATGGGAAGCACTGAGGTTTACAATCGAGGTTTGCACATGCATGGTCCTTTGTCTAATAGCACATTATTGTGCAATTGCAGGAACCATTCTAATATTTAGGTTTTTAACAATTTGGTCTTGCACATGTAGGTCCTGCTGTCAGAGGTTTTGACCCACTGTTCGACCCTTTTTGCATATGGGGAAATGAGTTGTCCATGAATATCAGTTAAGTCAAGAAACTCAGAAAGATTGTTAGGATAAAGAAATTAGCGATAAAAAACAACAAGATCTTTGTCTGCACAATGAAGAAGACATCAGTTCACTACAGGATGGTACTAACTATTATAACTTGGCTTTTTTATTCCTTTGCCCCATTTCCAATCTAGAGAAGATATTTATGCACATCCTTGTTTTTAGGCCTTTTCAAAGCAATTCACTGATGATTACCTCTCAAACCACCTGTATGGTCAGGAGGCCCGGAAGGTATTCATACAACACCCACGGTTCAATATTGAAGTGTTCCTGAAGAGGACGAAGGATGGACGGTCAATCATCCGCAGGCACTGGCCTAAAGTTGCAAAGACCTTCAACATCAATGAAGGCTCAATATTCGCCTTCCGCTTCAGTAGTTTTCCAGATGAGATTCATCTGTCTATGTACCTTCTATGATGCTAATTTCGAAAGGTTATAGATGTTCCATGTGAAACTTGTTTCTGGTGTAGTTGTGTAATAGGGTAGCTGAGTGCTGACGCTATATGATGTTGTACTCTGATGTATTTCAATTATGAAATCCTGCTTCCTTAATACAAAAATGAAATATATTGTGTGCTTAATATGAAATGTCAATTAGAGTAATAAATGGATTATTAATAATAGGACAATTAGCCTGCTAATGGCCGGTTAGCCTGCTAATTGGGTTTTTCTATTGCAAACGGTTATTGAGAAAACACCGTGGGCGATGACCTCAGGCAACACACACAGTTTCTAGGAATAAACCATGTTGGATCAATGAACAATCACACACGACTTCCTCTTGAAAACTGTTTATGTTAGGCCACCTTGCGCAAACGTTTACCACATAAAAATTGTGTGTGATAGAGAGCCTATGCCACACAGTTTGTTCTAGGCACCATGTGTGATGCATTCAATAACGCAAATGGTAAAATTGTTAATATCATCTGCAACGGCAACGCTATCACAAACGATTTAATGGGGAAAATTGTGTGTGATGTACCTGCGAACGGAAATGTTTTCCTTGGAGTGACTACGTGGGATGTATATACGAATGGAAACTTAGTTCTTGGATTGACTGTGTGGGATGTACATACTAACGAAAACGTATTCCTTGGATTGACTGTGTGGAATGTACATACGAATGGAAACATTTAGCCAGGACTGACTGTGTGGGATGTACTTACGACCGGAAACGATTTGGCCTGTATAATTGTATTTTTAGCACAACTGTACATATAATCGTATTTCATCGCTCACCCATCGCACACGACCTCACTTTGTCGAGCGTGTGTGCCAGGAGGGCCTATCCCCGACAGTTTCTGGGTCGTGTGGGAAGGAGCCCCCTATCGCACACACTCACTCGGCGATGGTTCAGAATGCCATAGTGGAAAGGGGTTAAAAACCGTTTGTATAGCACCTCGATGTACCAGTGCAGGTTCCGCCTTGAGACGGCGGCGCTTCGTCCCGAAAGCTCTCTTCTTATTTTTTCAATGTTAAAACCCTCCATATAGTAGAAGATGGGCACCAGATGATGGCAGGGGGCCCACAAGCCATGGGGGCGCACCCTTGGGGGTATGGCGTGCCCCTAGGCTTGTGGCCTCCTGGTGGGTCCCCTTCTGTAACTTCTTCGCCCAATATTTTTTATATATTCCAAAATAATTCTCCGTAAAGTTTTAGGACATTTGGAGTTGTGCAGAATAGGTCTCTCAGATTTGCTCCTTTCTGGTCCAGAATTCCAGCTGCCGGCATTCTCCATCTTCATGTTAATCTTCTAAAATAAGAGAGAAAAAGCATAAGTATTGTACCATATTGTGAAATAACAGCCCATAATGCAATAAATATCAACATAAAAGCATGATGCAAAATGGACGTATCAGCCACCCAAGTGCCCATAAGGCACCAGGGCAGGTGGTGGGGCCCCTGGCCAGCCCTCGGTGCCGATCTTTTCGTATATGTGGCCATTTACCCTAGAAAAAAATGAGGAGAGGACTTTCGGGATGGAGCGCCGCCGCCTCGAGGCAGAACTGGGGCAGGAGCACTTTTGCTCTCCGGCGGAGCGATTTCGTTGGGGAAACTTCCCTCCAGGAGGGAGAAATCGAAGCCATCGTCATCACCAACAACCCTCTCATCATGGGAGGACCAATCTTCATCAACATCTTCACCAGCACCATCTCATCTCAAACCCTAGTTAATCTCTTGTATTCAATCTTTGTATCAAAACCTCAGATTGGTACCTGTGGGTTGCTAGTAGTGTTGATTACATCTCGTAGTTGATGCTAGTTGGTTTATTTGGTGGAAGATCATATGTTCAGATTTATTATGCTATTTAATATCCCTCTGATCTTGAGAATGAATATTATTTGTGAGTAGTTGCTTTTGTTCTTGAGGACATGGGATAAGTCTTGTCATAAGTAATCATATGAATTTGGTATTCGTTCAACATTTTGATGATATGTATGTTGTGATTCCCTTAGTGGTGTTATGTGAACGTCGACTACATGACACTTCACCATCTTTGGGCCTAAGGGAATGCATTGTGGAGTAGTTATTAGATGATGGGTTGCTAGAGTGACAGAAACATGAACCCTAGTTTATGCGCTATCCGTAAGGGGCTGATTTGGATCCATATGTTTAATGATATGGTTAGATTTTATCTTAATTCTTCTTTCCTAGTTGGGGATGCTTGTGAGGTGGGTTAATCATAAGTGGGAGTCTTGTTCAAGTAAGAACAACACCCAAGAACCGGCCCACCCACATATCAAATTATCAAAGAAGCGAATGCGAATCAAAACAACATGATGAAAGTGACTAGATGAAATTCCCATGTGTCCACAAGAACGTTTTACTTATTATAAGAGATTTTTTTGGCCTGTGCTTTGCTACCAAAAGGATTGGGCTACCTTGCTGCACCTATTGTTACTATTGCTACTTATTACTTGTTACAAAGTATCTTGCTATCAAACTACCCGTTACCGATAATTTCAGTGCTTGCAGAAAATACCTTGCTGAAAATTGCTTGTCATTTCCTTCTGCTCCTCGCTGGGTTCGACACTCTTACTTATCGAAAGGACTATGATTGAACCCCTATATTTGTGGGTCATCACATATTCTCACCGAAATTACACTCATGTATCACACATTCATTCCAGTTGTCGGTGTTCATCGTTTTCATTGTATATCCATGCTTAGATTTATTTTACTTTTCTTTTGTGTGGTTGAAAAACTTTGAAAATCTAAAAGTATTTGTCACTTCTTTTCATTTTTTCCATTCTTGTTCAGTTAGTTCGTAGTAGTAAAAGAAAACCCAAAAAGTTTTCTTGCTTCTTCTTTTGTTGTTTGTTAGGAGTTCTTCAGTGTAAATAGTTTTTCTTTCTTTTCATTTTTCTTCTTTAGTTTGCTTTCTTTAGAAAAACTAAAAACTCCAAAAATATTTCAGTGTGTTTCTCTGAATTTCTTTTCTTCTCTTTGAGTCATCGTAAGGAGAAGACTTCGTAAGAATTGTCTAGTGGATCTTATATACCTTGTTGTTAATCTAATGAAGGGCCAATGTTTCCTTGTCTTCTCCTTTAAATAAAATGTTTGGAGATTTCAGCTTAGTCCACGACACTCTTGCACTATTATTATTTTCACATCATTCAGTTGTGCAAGTGAAAGGCAATAATGACGATGATTTGATGAAGTGACTGTGGCAAAGAAAAGTTGGTATGAACCCTTCTTGTTTTTGTTTTTGTAAATATGTTTAACTCAGTATCCTTGATTCAGCATATTATTAGTAAACATGTTTGTGATGACAATTAGAGATTGTAGTTGCTCATACCATGCTTAAGTAGCTAGGAGCAGATAATAATTTATCTTGAGGGTCAACATGCATTAAAATGGTTATGTTGTATTATGTTAGGATGGTATCCTCCTCTGAATAATTCAAGTGACTTGACTTGGCACATGTTCACACATGTAATTGATTCAAAACCAATGCAGCCTTTATGATATTTATGTTCAGGGTGTTTATATCCTACTCATGCTCATGTTCAATGTTAAATATTCGCAATGCATGATTATGACCGTTGTCGCTCTCTAGTTGGTCATTTCTCAATTTATTTGCTGGCATTCGCGTGTACTAAGCAAAACACTGCTTGTACATCCAAAATCTTGAAACCTAAAGTTGTTACAAAAGAGTCCACCATATCTACCTATATACGGTACTACCATGCCGTTCCAAATAAACTTGCCTGTTCCATCTCTAATCATTCAAATAAACATTTGTTTTGTGTGCCCGTACCACTCATGGAGTGACGGGGCGGTCAATATCTTCCATGCTAAGTGGGTTATTCTCATGATGGGTGTTCATTCACCTGTCCTTGCACAAGAGAGGCTGGTAACTGGGATGCCCAATCCTGCTAAACAGAAATAAAGATAAATATAATAAAACAAACTCCCCCAGAAAATTGATTGTTTGGAGGGCACCCGAGGATTCGGCTAGCCATGGCTTGTGTTTGTATGGTTAAGGGGGATTAAATCTTTTCATTTCCGCATGGGAACCGCCAATAATGTGTTTAGAATGGAAGATATTGAAATCCTTTGTCGTGACGTTGACAGGAAAAGCACACCACTTGACATTCTATTCATCTCTGATTTAAGTTATGAGCTCCGGCACATCTGCAAATCTCTGCTTCCCTATGTGAAGGGCCTTTCTATTTACTTTCATGTTATTTATTTTTATTGTTGAGTCATCACCTTCTCATTCAAGCACCAACATAGAGAGCGTTATTGTCATTCCTAGTTTAACACGCATTGAGTCTAGTTAATGTTGGATGTGAGCATGATTGGATCTCTTCTACCTTGAATTACAATGTTTAGTCGCTCCTTGAACTTCAGAGGTGCTCTGCATTTATGTTTTGCGGTCTTGGAAAGGGCTAGCAAGATACCATGTTATCATATTATATCATGATTATTTTTACAAATTGTTGGCATCCGAGATATGTTATTATTGCTCGCTAGTTGATTATGCCATTGATGTGAGTAACTGTGAGTTCTAAGTGTTACCATTTACATGGTTAGTTCATGATCTTTGCTGAAAACTTGGCTACTATTTAAGCTTATATACGGATACAAGAAAAAAAGAGTTTGTAAAAGTTTTTCTTTATCACTTTCCGGAGTTGATACGTCTCCACCGTATCTACTTTTCCAAAACTTTTTGCTCTTGTTTTGGACTCTAATTTGCACAGTTTGAATAAAAACTAACCCGGATTGACGTTGTTTTCAGAAGAACTACCATGGTGTTGTTTTTGTGTGGACATAAAAGTTCTCGAAATTGGACAAAATGTTGCAGCAATTTTTTATTGAATAAATAAAAAATACTGGAACGAAGATCCCCCGGAGGGGGCCACCAGTTGCTCACAAGGCAATTGGGCGTGCCTAACCCCCCAGGGCACGCCCTGAAGCCTTGTGGGTCCCACAGGCGGCCGTCTGGCCTAATCCCAACTCTATAGATTCCGTTTCCTTGAGAAAAAAACAAGCGAAGAAGTTTCATCGCGTTTTACGATACGGAGCTGCCGCCGCCTCATGTTCTTCATGGGGAGGGCTGTTCTGAAGTCCATTTGGGGCTCCGGAGAGGGGGATTCATCGCCGTCGTCATCATCAACCCTCCTTCATTAACAATTCCATGATGCTCACCATCGGGGGTGACTAATCCCTTTGTAGGCTTGCTGGACGGTGATGGAGTCGGATGAGATATGTAATCGACTCAATTTGTTAGGGGTCGATCCCTAGTATCCATTATGTTCTGAGATTGATGTTGCTATGACTTTGCTATGCATAATACATGTCACTATGGCCCGAGTGCCATGATTTCAGATCTAAACCCTCTATGTTATCATCAATATATTTGAGTTCTTGATCCTATCTGCTAGTTGTATGCACTTGTTATTGTTCTAAACCATAGACCCCGAGGTGACATTAATTGGGATACTCTCTGGGGACGACTGTAATTCGAGGAGTTCATGTATTCACCATGTGTTAATGCTTTGTGTCAGTTCTCTATTAAAAGGAGGCCTTAATATCCCTTAGATTTCCTTATGGACCCCGCTGCCACGGGAGGGCTGGACAAAAGATGTCATGCAAGTTCTTATTATAAGCACGTATGACTATATACGGAATACATGCCTACATTGAATTGATGAATTGGAGCTATTGTCTATCTCTCTAGGTTGTGACTGTTATATGATGAACGTCATCTAACAAAAATATCCATCGCCGATCCAATGCCTACGCTTTGCTCATATTGATCTTTGCCAAGTTGCTACTGCTGCTACAAAATTGCTGCTGTTATTGTTCCTATTCCTGTTACTATTGTGACTGCTACTATCAAAACTATCAAACTATTGTGATACTAAACACTTTACTGCAAAAATATTATTTTCCAGGTGTGGTTGAATTGACAAATCAACTGCTAAGGCTCATAAATATTCTTTGGCTCCCCTTGTGTTGAATCAATAAATTTGGGTGAAATACTACCCTCAAAGACTATCGTGACCCCCTATACTTGTGGGTAATCAGGGATCTTGAAGACAGTTCACCTGTGGTGGGTACGTCGTACTGCCCGCCACTCCTGTGACAAGAGCAGTGGCGGGGCCATTTTAGTACATGCCAGTGCTACTTCTCCAACATAGCAGTAGCGGGTGATATAGTGCGCCCGCCACACATTTGAGTTCAGCTATAAGCCCTTTCCCAGTAGTGAACCTATGGAGGATCCACATCGAAGCAACCACATCAGCAACTGATGGCCCTATTTGTCAAAATCATTGATCGGTCAAACTCACAGACTGATTACCGGTGATGGGTTATTGTCACCAAAAACGATCTTAGGTCACAGTTTGGCCTATCATATGGGACGGTCTGGGCCGTCACCGAAAAGGGTCGCTAGTGACAAATTTTGGTTCATCACCCAAGACACGATCTTGCATGATAGCAAAAGTGGTACCGCCAAGATTTTATTTTCCATGACAACGCTTCAGTGACAGTGGAGGTGATGGCCGAAAAACGTCACTAGGCCATTTTCGGTGACGAAAATCTGTGAGTTCGGCTGAATGTGTTTCGGTAAGACCGAGATGGAATTTAGAGTTTTGGACATAGATGAATGTGAGATTGTGGATGGGGTTTTGAAACAATATCTCTAAGCACTTGAGCAGATAGACCATCATCAAAACCTCATCCCTTTTAATACTATTGACTTTCCTATACACTCAATGTGATCTTGGATCACTTAACCAAAAATGTAGAGTCTTGAAGCTTTGCCAACACCATGTCCTTAGCATCTTGAGGGGTCCACATTCACAATCCAAAGATTTGCCTAAGTTGAACTCTTCCTAAAATATACTCAAGGAAAACATTAGTCCAACACCATGTATGTTGACATGAATTAACAAAACCACCAAGGAAGTGAATGTTATTTCACTTGTCACCTCTCACCATAAGATGGGTAAAACGCAAAGCGGCGGAAGCATGTCCACACGACGTGGCGGTAAATCCCCCCATTTTACCACGTTCGTGCATCAATCATATGAGATCATCAAGGGGTTAGCAGTTAATCACCATGCACATCGATACACAAGATCTCTTTTTCGATGGGATGCGGTGGTTATGGGCAGTTAACCCTCATCCACACGCCATACTAACCGTCTAGGTGGGCCCATGGCTAAAATCGTTTCGTGTTTGACAGAGCCACATCGGATCATCATCATGTCCTGAGCGCGAGAATACTTTGCTGATTGCTTGTATCTGCATTGGTATTTCCCCGAAGAGGAGAGGATGATGCAGCACAGCAACGGTAAGTATTTCCCTCAGTTATGAAACCAAGGTTATCAATCCATAGGAGAACCAAGCAACACTATGTAAACATCACCTGCACACAAATAACAAATACTTTTAACCCAACACGTAAGAGGGGTTGTCAATCCCTCCTTGGTATTGAGATAGATTAAATTGTATGAGATTTGATAAATAGATCTAGCAAAAACACAAAATAAAATAAGTAAAGAAAAAGTGCAGCAAGGTATTTTGGTTTTTTAGAAGAATATATCTGAAAATAATATGATAGGAAATAGACCTGGGGGCCGTAGATTTCACTAGTGGCTTCTCTCGAGAAAATAGCATACGGTGGGTAAACAAATTACTATTGGGTAATTGATAGAAGAGCAAATAATTATGACGATATCCAAGGCAATGATCATGTATATATGCATCACGTCCAAGATTAGTAGACCGACTCCTGCCTGCATCTACAACTATTAGTCCACACATCGACCGCTATCCAGCGTGCATCTAGTGTATTAAGTTCATGGAAAAATGGAGTAATGCAATAAGAACGATGATATGATGTAGACAAGATCTATACATGTAGGTGATAACCCACAAGTATAGGGGATCGTTTGTAGCCTTTTTTGATAAATAAGAGTGTCAAACCCAATGAGGAGCTAAAGGTAGAACAAATATTCCCACAAGTTCTACCAACCACCGATACAACTCTACGCACACTTAACGTTTGCTTTACCTAGAACAAGAATAAAACTAGCTAGAAGTACTTTGCAAGAATAAAATTATGAATAAATTGCAAGATAATAAAAGTAGTAGTTTAGTAGAAAGCTTTTGTCACACAAGAAATTTATTTGTCTCTAGGTGATCGATAACTAGACCGGTGATCATTATTGCAATTTTATATGAGGGAGAGGCATGAGCTAACATACTTTCCGTACTTAGATCATATGCACTAATGATTGGAACTCTAGCAAGCATTCGCAACTACCAAAGATCACTAAGGTAAAACACAACCATAGCATTAAGTATCAAGTCCTCTTTATCCCATATGCAACAACCCCCTTACTCGGGTCTGTGCTTCTATCAATCAC
Source organism: Thinopyrum elongatum (assembly GCA_011799875.1). Lineage (NCBI taxonomy): Eukaryota > Viridiplantae > Streptophyta > Magnoliopsida > Poales > Poaceae > Thinopyrum > Thinopyrum elongatum. The sequence continues at coordinate 110,063,992 of CM022298.1, read as the reverse complement.
ACCACCCACCATAAGCGAATCATGAACGTATTGCAACACCCTACAGCGGGGATCCCTCATGTTTGCGCGACACGGAGCACTAATAGGAAAAGGCTAATTAGTGGCGCACCTGTTTTGGTCATTAATGGCGCACTACAGGTGCGCCACTATCATCACGCCACTAGTAACAAATACTAATGGCGCACCCCTGGTGCGCCATTAGTATACAAGACAATAGTGGCGCACCTGGCAGTGCGCCATTAATATGTCAAACAGTGCGCCATTACTATCTGACTTAGTAATGGCGCACCACATAGAAGTGCGCCATTACTAACAATTTTTTTTCAAAAAATTTTCAAACTTTTTTCAAATTTTTTTTCTGACTTAGTAATGGCGCACCACATAGAAGTGCGCCATTACTAACAAATTTTTTTCAAATTTTTTTTTTCAAATTTTTCTTTCGTTTTTTCTTAATCTCGGGTCACTATGGCTTAATGTCAGGTCAATATGCTTAATAGTGGTCAAACTTCCCGGAAGGTCACCCATCCTCACACTACTCCAGCCTGAGCACGCTTAACTTCGCAGTTCTATCCAACCCCAGCACCACCTCACTTAACAAGCACTTGTTGATATATCTATCATATCAATCCTATTAAACCTTGTTGATGTCTAGGACTTTGTTCATGTTCATGAGTGTGATGAAATTTTGAAAAAATATTTCAAACTTCCCGGTCATATTACGTATCATATTTTGAAAAAAAATTCCAAAAAAAAAATTCGAAACCAATTTTTTTTCTGTTACTAGTGGCGCACCTAGCAAATGGTGTGCCACTAGTAAGTTTGAAATTTTTTTCCATTTTTCCCCCCTCTAGATCTTAAAAGCCCCGTATCTTTCGTTCTGTCAGGTTTTTGGGGATTCTGAAAATGTTCAACGGGGTATCCCCGTTGAATTCGGATGTAACTTTTCGAGTAGATGATTTTTCATATAAAAAACTTTTTCATCGGAGTTCGTATGCAAAAGTTATGCCCATTTTACAAATTCTCGAGAGATTTTGCAAAAAAGTCAAAAATTCATGTTTGTAAATTTTGCTAACAACTAGACCACATATCACATGGGAATCTTATTTTCTTTTATTTTTTTGACATTTCTATCATTTTCTTTTATTTTTTTAAACTGAAAAGGCGGTCCACACGGGGGGGTGCATTTGGTGAATTTTTTGTAAGACTCAGAAAGTTAGTAATGGCGCACCACTTTTCCAATGCGCCATTAGTAACCCTGGTTACTAATGGCGCACCTGTTACGTGGTGCGCCATTACTAGTTTTGCAAAAAAAAATATAATTGTTAGTAGTGGCGCACCGTGGTTGTGGTGCGCCATTACTAGTTTGAACTAGTAATGGCGCATTGTACCCAGGTGCGCCATTACTAGTTTTGAAAAAAAAAGTAAAAAAAATTTTTGTTAGTAGTGGCGCACATAGTTTGTGGTGCGCCATTACTAGTTAAAACTAGTAATGGCGCACTGTGCCCTGGTGCGCCATTAATAGTTTTGGAGAAATAAAAAAAATTGCTAGTAATGGCGCACCTTGTGTCTGGTGCGCCATTCGTAATGAGGACACTAATGGCGCACCTGTATCTGGTGCGCCACTGCTATATAGTAGTGGCGCACCACATACATGGTGCGCCATTAATGTCCGTATTAGCTATAGCCCTTTTCCTAGTAGTGGAGGGCACGGTAGGACAGCACCAAAATAAAATATACAACTCAAACCAATCACGATCATCAATCAACCCATAGGACAAAACAGATCTACTCAAACATCATAGGATAACCACATGTCATTGGATAATAATATATAGTGTTGAGCACCATGTTTAAGTTGAGAATTGCAGTGGGAATAGGCCCGGTTCTTTTGGGCTATTCTCCCAGAATCTTGAAAATCAACCCTCCACTCAGCTTCTTCCAGAATCTTGTATCCATATTTTTTTTACAATCCTAGATGTTTACATCCTAACTAGCTAGGATTGTAAAAAAATATGGGTTCCAGATTCTGGGTAAAGCTGGGTGGAGGGTCGATTCCCAAGATAATGGGAGAATCGGCCAAAAGAACTGGGCCATAGAGAGGTTACACCACTGCATAGAGGGGGAGAAACATGGTGTTGATGGTAGCAAGGTTGTTGGTGTAGATCACCGTCACGATCCTTGCCCCGGCGGCACTCCGGCGCCACCGGGAGAGAGGGGGAGAGAGCCCCCTCCTTCTTCTTCTTCATTGGCCTCCCACCTAGATGGGAGGAGAGTCCCCCTCTGGTCCATGGCCTCCATGGCGGCGGAGGGGCAGGAGCCCCTCCTAGATTGGATCTATCTCTCTGTTCTCTTCTGTTTCGCGTTCTTGTTTTCTGGCCGAAAACCATTTCTTAAATATCTGGAGATCCGTAACTCTGATTGTGCAAAAAAATTAACACGATTTTTTCTGGATATAAGCTTCCTTGCACCCGAAGAAAATCCCCAACCGACTTACGGGGTGGCCACTACCAACCACCATGGTCCGGGGGGTGCTGGCGCGCCCATGTGTCTTGTGGAGGCCATGGGCCTCCGTTTGCGTTGATTCCACCTCCCAAAAATCACATTTATTCCAAAATAATTCTCTGTAAATTTTTATCGCATTTGGACTTCGTTTGATATGGATATTCTGCAAAACAAAAAACATGCAACAAACAGGAACTGGCACTGGGCACTGGATCAATATGTTAGTCCAATAAATCATATAAATTGTTGCCAAAAGTATGTGAAAGTTGTATAATATTGGCATGAAACAATCAAAAATTATAGATATGATGGAGACGTATCAGCATCCCCAAGCTTAATTCCTGCTCGTCCTCGAGTAGGTAAATGATAAAAAAGATAATTTTTGATGTGGAATGCTACCTAGCGTAATCTTGATCATATATCTAATCATGGCATGAATATTAAGACATGATTGATTCAAAGCAATAGTCTATAATTTGACATAACGACATCAATACTCAGGCATCCCAAAAAACAATCATGTCTTTCAAAATATCAATGCTAAAGAACGCTATCCCTACAAAATCATATAGTCTTGTCATGCTCCATCTTCTTAACACAAAGTATTTATCATGCACAACCCCGATGACAAGGCGAGCAATTGGTTCATACTTTTTAATGTGCTTCAGCTTTTTGAACCCCCACGCAATACATGAGCACAAGCCATGGAGATTGCACTATGGGTGGAATAGAGTATGATGATAGGGGTAAACATAGAGAAGATAAAAAGTAAGAAAGTCTCACATCGATGCGGCTCATAAACGGGCTACAGAGATGCACATCAATTGATATCAATGCGAGGAGTAGGGATTTCCATGCAACGGATGCACTAAGAGCTATAAGTGTATGAAAGCTCAAATTGAAAACTAAGTGGGTGTGCATCTAACTCTATAATGAAAAATTCCCACTAGTATATGAAAGTGACTACATAGGAGACTCTCTACATGAAAAACATGGTGCTATTCTGAAGCACAAGTGTGGTATTTACATGCGGCATGCCCCTTCTCTCTTTTTCTCTCATTTTTTTTTCCTCTTTTTATATTTTTTTCTTGGGCGCTTTTTGGCCTCACTTTTTTTCCTCTTTTTTCTTTTTTTTCTTTTTTTTGGTCCAGAATTTCATCCTGACTTGTGGGGGAATCATAGTCTCCATCATCCTTTCCTCACTGGGACATGCTCTAATAATGAATAATGATGATCATCACACTCCTATTTACTTAGAACTCAATATTACAACTCGATACCTAGAACAAAGTATGACTATATGAATGCCTCTGGCAGTGTACCAGGATGTGCAACGATATAGCGTAGCAAGGATATCAAAAAATGGACAAGCCATGGAAATATCATGCTAGCTTTCTTACGATCATGCAAAGCAATATGACAATGAGTGCGCACATAAAAAAAACGGAACAGTGGAAGTTGCATGGCAATATATCTCGGTATGGCTATGGAAATGCCATAATAGGTAGGTATGGTGGCTGTTTTGAGGAAGATATAATAAGGCTTATGTGTGATGTAGCATATCATATCATGGGGTTTGGATGCACCGGCGAAGTTTGCACCACGTCTCAAGGTGAGAAAGGGCAATGCACGGTAACGAAAAGGCTAGCAAATTCTGGAAAGGTAAGAGTGCGTATAATCCATGGACTCACATTAGTCATAAAGAACTCACATACTTATTGCAAAAGTTTATTAGCCCTCGAAGCAAAGTACTACTACGCATGCCCCTAGGGGGATAGATTGGTAGGAAAAGACCATCGCTCGTCCCCGACCGCCACTCATAAGGAAGACAATCAATAATAAATCATGCTCCAACTTCATAGCATAATGAGAGACTATACGTGCATGCTTCGGGAATCACAAACCTTAACACCAATATTCTTACTAACCACAACCATTTACTAGTACCTCCCACATATTATCATCTCTATATCGCAAAACTATTGCAAGGAATCAAACATATCATATTCAGTGATCCACAAGTTTTATGTAGGATTTTATGAGTAACCATGTGAATGACCAATTCCTGTCAACTCTCTAAATAGATATATTTGAAGCATGAGAGTTTAATTCTTTCTACAAAAGACCATGCTTTAATAAATATAAGTGAAGCAAAAGAGCATTCTAAATAACGGTTTTCCATGTGAAGAGAAACATGCAATCCAACTTCAAATGATATAAGTGAAGCACGTGAAGCATTCTACAAAGCCATACTCAAAAGATATAAGTGAAGTGCAATGAGCATTCTATAAATCAACCAAGGACTATCTCATACTAGCATGGTGCATAAAAGAAAAGTGAAAACTAAACTTCAAATGATATAAGTGAAGCACGTGAAGCATTCTATAAAGCCATACTCAAAAGATATAAGTGAAATGCAATGGGCATTCTATAAATCAACCAAGGACTATCTCATACCAGCATGGTGCATAAAATAAAAGTGAAAACTAAACACAAAAGATGCTCCAAGATTTACGCATATCACATGAACGAAACAAAAACCGAAACATACCGATACTTGTTGAAGAAAGATGGGATGCCTTCTGGGGCATCCCCAAGCTTAGATGCTTGAGTCTCCTTGAATATTTACTTGGGACTCCTTGGGCATCCCCAAGCTTTAACTCTTGCCTCTCCTCCTTCTCATATCAAGAACTCCTTGATCTTTGAACACTTCATCCACACAAAACTTAACAGAAAGCTCGCTGAGATCCGTTAGTATAATAATGCAAATCACTACTTTAAGTACTGTTGCCAATCCATTCATATTTTGATTTTTCATTATAGCTACTGTATTATAACTCTTGCATGGCTTATACCACCGATGCAATCGATAGTTTCATCAAAACAAGCAAAACAATGCATCAAAAACAGAATCTGTCAAAAAGAGGACAGTCTGTAGTAGTCTGAACATTCACCATACTTTTGTAACTCCAAAAATTCTGAAAAATTAGGAAAAAATAAACAATTTTCATAGCAGTACTGTGTAAAAATTTCAGAATTTTTGCATGCTCCAGTAAAAAAGGTAAATTCATGCACTACAAAAACAGTTTCTGTTTTTGCACCGCACATACCAACAAGCAATCTAATCATCCTAAAGACAAATCTTGGCACATTATTTTTATAATACAATGGATTTTTACAAAGGGGATAATTATTTTTGTTGAAAAGTTTCTGTAATTCAAGATTTGCAAAGTTTCCATGGGCATGAACAAAGTTCAAGGAGCTTCCCCACTTCAACGGTGCTCGTCTTTCTTACTTTCACTTTTCTTTTTGAAAAGTTTTAAGTTCCCCTCTATATTTTTTTTTGAACTTTATAAAAGCACACAATAGAATAAAATGACTCTCTAAAACTTCCAGGTTGTCTCCTTGACAACACTGTCTTTAAAGCCATTAAGCTAGGCATAAAGTGCTCAAGTAATTGATCCACCCGGATCCCAAGGTATATCAAAGCCAATTTTAATAAGCAATGATTTATAATTTAGTAGTGAGCACAAAGCAACATATATCTTGCAATGACGAAGCCTAACTCTCTTCCTATGCATCGGCATGTCATAAAAGAACAGTTCATCCACATCAAGTAAAGGCCAATACATAGCATAAGCAGTTTCTTGCAATTTTATCGTGTTGAAAACATAGAGAGGTGGAGATGTAGTTCCTCTCTCATAATAATTGCAAGTAGGAGCAGCAAGCACATGCATATTATATTAATCAAAATCATCATGTGTAGTAGTAAAACGCAACCCATCAATGTAATCCTTAATAAGAGCAAACTTCTCCGATATAGTGTAGTTTGGAGAATTCAAAAAGATAATAGGACTATCATGCGTGGGTGCAATAGCAACAATTTCATGTTTAACATAAGGAACTATAGCAAGTTCATCTCCATAAGCATCATTCATATTGGCATCTTGGCCACAAGCATAGTAACATCAATTTCATCAAAAAGGGATATTTCAAACGAATCCAAGGGATCATAGCATTCATCCTTTTGTAAGCACGAAGGGAAATTAAACAATGTATGAGTTGAAGAGTTACTCTCATTAGAAGGTGGACACGGGTAGCTAATCCGCTCTTCCTCCTTTTGTTCTTCACTCTCCTCGTCATCTTTTCATATAATGAGCTCACCGTTTCATCAATTTTTTCCTCCATAGTTTCCTGCAAAATATTAGCCTCTTCCTAGACAGCGGAGGAGTCCTCAATATATGATTTAACATAAGCGTTAGAGGAATAATTTTTATAGCAATATTCAAGCATAGCTAAATTTTCAGATTTGTAAAGAGTAGCATCATGCTTTTCAATCAAAGAAGCAATTTCATAAGCACCCTTAAAAGCATCAAATTCTTTAATTTGTTCAACATCATAGTAATCATAAACACCCTTAGCATAAGAAGATACGATTCCATTATCACTAAACTCACATTGGTTGGGAAGGTGTTTCTTAGGGTCTTCAGAACAACAAGTAAAATAATATAATTCACATAAATTCCAAGCATAGCAATGCATAGTATTAATTTGATGCCATAAAAGTTTCCCTTTTTGAGAGAAGCGGTATCGCACATAATAAGCATGCTCATCTAATGATTTGCCCTCAACCACTGTTCAAAAAATCTTTCGATTCAGCGAGTTATCGTCCTATTTATCACTACTCCTGGGGTGACCGATAAGATTATGCCTTATCTTCACCATTTATCGTTTCGGCCGATTTATCGCTCATACAAGCGATTTATTGAGAATCTACTGATAAATCGAGTCTATTCCTAGCTACACAAATTATGTTTATTTGTGTTTTATGGACCTTGTTAAGCAATATGTACTATTATCCTATTATGTTTATCATTATATGAGGATTCAGAGGCTACGAATCAAGGTAACACTTCTGTCCAATATTTTTTATGTATTGAATATTGCATATTTTAGTGTTGGGAACCTAGGATTTGCAAAAAAATGGCCGATTAATAGTCGACCGATAAAATCGATTAATCGGCTGATTTCCGATTAATCTCTAATCCTAGGCTGACCGAGACGCTAACGATAAGTGATATCCTCAACATTGCCCTCAACTAAGCTAGTTGGGGTTTCAGCATGTGGCACCCCGGCTCAGAGAAGACCGGAACGCCCCGTATTCCAGCCCAGGGACAAGTCCTCTGGAATACGGCACTGTTGGCATAGAACAAATCAACTCTTTATTACAATGGATATGGTTACAAAGGGTACAAGGATTACATCGGCACGGCGACACTACGCCTGCCCGGGGTAGCTCTATGCTAACAGCGGAGTAATTCTCTTGGCAGCGGAATAGCGACGGCAGTGATGGACTCCACTCTGCAGGGACTCTGGCTAGAACGCGTATCCTAGGTCGCAACCTCGGGATCCTCGACAAGCAAGCAATCATGGCATGACCTGCAAACTGGCATGACACGCCAGGTGAGTACTTTGAATGTACTCGCAAGCTCACAACAAACATCAGCAGTAACAGAAGACAACATCATAGCAGTCAGGATTTAACAAGCATGGTTATCTAGCAAGATAACTACTGAAGTAAATGCAGTAAGGTAAAGCATATTTAATCCATACTCCGAATAATCTTAGGATCCAATCCGAACCTGCTCCAAGTCCAATCCAAATCATGTGGTCATCCGACCACTCATCTCATAGCCATCCCATGGCTGACATATCATATTCCTGATACCATCTGCACTGCAAGTCTGACAAACTTACTCTCTTCCGAGTTGCCTCACAACCTTCAGAATACTCACGATCCACCGAGTACTTCTGATCTTACGACGAGTTCTTCCATCATTATCACTACTATGGTTGACCACCTAAAGAGGTTTGGACAGACTGTCCAATACCGTGGACACGGCTATTCGAATAGATTTTACACTCCGTAGAGGTTGCGCACTTTACCCACACCATGGAGCACCTGACCTCGTGATCCCATTCGGGTGGACCAGCGTTGCTCCAACGAAACTCGTCTAACCCGTGATTCTCCCATCGTACCACCGGCAATCATCGTCCCCCGGAGTCCTGCCCTGGGTGGCCCCTGTGTCACCGCGTGACACCTGCCACCGTCGTGGCCAACAAACTATCCCAAACGGGGACCTGGTACCATATAACTCAACTGGGATCACAAGGTTATCGCCGCCTACCAGGCCAGGGTAGCACGCACGCATAACCTTCCCTGTCGGGCGGTACCGGTGAAAGAGCACGCGATCAGACCAAGTCAAGGACGTCCCATACCGGCAAATGTGGCTGCACGGATAAGTCCGGACAGGTGACTCTGGATCAACCATGAAGTATCCTATCTCCGAATAATCTCTTCATAGGTGACACTCCGATATCATAGCAATCCAAGTCAAAACGATATCTGGCTAGAAATCCGGTAACCAGTATGCTTAAGCCACTGCTACTAACTCATCTCCACGAACTGCCGGATGAAATCCAAAATAATCATAGACGGTAATATCATCATCATGGCATCCACAAGAGGATAAACTACTAGTCACTAACAATCCGGTACTCTACATGGTAGTAACCTATCCAGGAAATTACTCAAGCATTGCATAATCCAATTCATTTTATGAATACTTCATACTTGCTATTAAAGTAATTAATTTGACTATGACATTGCAATGCAATTATGCAAATGAGAATTGTGGCTTGCCTGGGGTGAAGGATACATCAGGAAGGGGTGCGGAGAGTCCGCGGAAATGATTGCCGGAAACAGTTCTCTCTCGGAGGGGGCTGTTTATGGGCAAGGGGAAAATGGTCATTTTCAAAGTGTCAAAACAGTATGAAAATGATACCAACATGACGGGCTCGAAGAGACGAAGAAGTGGGCTTTGGAATCACCTCGATCGGAGTTTCGGATGAAAAGTTATAGGGGTTTGAAGTCTAGGGACCAGTCTGTAAAACTTAAATTCACAGACTGGCCCCTGGGGCTGAATCGAAAGCGCCTTCGGGCAGAGTATGTTTTCTGAAAAAGAAAACGTAAACTTAACCGCAGTTAAGTTAAAATAAGCTTTCGGTGAAGCGGTAGCGCACTCCGAAGAGTACGTCTCCACTTGCCACGTCGGCGGGCCGGCTGGATTCACGGTGAGTGGCTTACATGCGGGGTCCACCATCTCCCTCTCCTCCCTCCTGTGCTCTTCTTCTTGCTCACGATAGCGAACTGGGGAGGGGCGGGGAGGCTCGGACGGCGACTGGCCTGGCCAGCTCCGGCCGTCTCCAGCGAGGGTGCGGGCGCCGGCGAGCTCGCCCTGAAGAGGCGCGGCCAGGGGAAGCAGCAGAAGTGGCGGGGGCGAGGTGTGGTGGCCGCTGCGGCATGTGGCAGTGGCGGGCTCCGGCAAGAGGCACGGGCGGCTCCGGCCGTCTCCAGCCGAGCGGAGACCACCGGCAGCACCGCGAAGGTGCACCGCACCCAACCAGCTGCAGCACGGGCGCCGGGGAGAGCTGCAGCCGCGGCGGCTCGCGGTGGCCGAGGACACGGGCAGCGGCAAATATGGGGGCCGCAGCCACGGGCACTCCGACGAGGAGTGGAGGAGATGGGGAGGGTCGCCGGCGTTCAGAGAACCTCATGGTGGTGGTAGAACGGAGGAAGGGGCTCAGGGTCGCCGGAATTTAGGCGAGGCCGAGCCACGGCCGTGGCGGCAGTTGAGGGCGAAGAGGGCGGCTCGAGCTCCGGGGAGAGGTTTGGGAGGGTTCTGGGAGGTGGAGGCGAAGGTTGAGATGCTCAGGAAGGCTCGGGCTGCGGCTATATATAGCCAGGGTAGCCGAGGCGATCGGGACAGCCGCCGTGGCGGCCTTATCACCTTGCTGGCGTTCAGGGACACGCGGAGGGAGTTGGCGATGTCGGCAAGAGCTCCAGCAGGGTGGAGGAGCTCGTAGGAGCTTCGGGAGGGCTCGAGGAGGAGGGGACAGAGGAAAACGACGACGGTGTCATGTGCGCTCACTGTTCCTCGAAGGGGACGGCTCACCAGGGAAGAATCCGAAGGGGAAGAGGGGTCTAGAGCGAGGGCGACGACGAGGCGAAGCCTCTGGAAATGAAGAGGTGGCAAGGGAGCGAAGGAACAGACGAAACCGGGAGCCCCAATGCACAAAGCGCATGCATTGGCATGCCGGCCGCGTGGTCACCACGTGCACTGGCGCACGCGGTGTACCCTGGCATGCCAAGTCATGTCCAGAGTGTTGTCCTTCCAAGTAATAGTTCCAGAGAGGTGATGGCTCAAAGAAACACACTGTGGTTGGATGTGAATGATCCTCTGAAGTTTACTACATCCAACTGTTGCATGATACTGTGATCAATAAGAAAGGGATAAGAGCCAAGTGTGATGTCTGGGAGGTTTAAGGTAGGAAGGACTACAATCCTGTGAAATTTGGAGAGAAATGGACCAAGATTTAATAGGGTTGCTTTGCAACTGACCAATCTGGTCCAGAAGCTCAATCTTGATGTGCCACTCACATGGAGTAGTTAATTGGGATGAAATTTGGTATAGCATGATGATTTGGTCATATGAAAGCGCAATAAAAATTTCATGCCATTTGGACAAGCCAAAATGGTACTTCCTTCACAATGAACCTCTCTCACCAGAATCTTAGAATAATTCTAAGGAATTATTGGAAGATGAAATGAGCCCAAATTTTTTGGAGATAGGTTATATGGGTAGGAGAATGCTCTGGTAAATTTTCAGCAATTATGGAGCAATATAAATTATAGTTGCTTCACAATGTGAAAATCTGACCAGAAAACAAGATTTGAGGTTGTCCTCACATAGATGATTGGATAGGGTTGAAACTTGATGGAGAGTCATGATTTGATCATATGAAGATGCTTGCAAAATTTCAACTCATTTGGATACTCCTAGCTAGCACTTGCTTCACAAAGATTCCAGTTGGCTAGAAACTTTGGAATTTTGCCAAGGGAGAATTAATATCCAAATGAAGTGGAATTTTGGCATGTGGCAATGCTATGGATAGGAAAGAATGCCCAAAAAGTTTGGGGCCAAGCAAGCAAATATAAAGAGTACTTGCTTCTCAACTTGGCAGCTAGGGCAGAATCAGAATAGGAATATCTGTGAAATATTTTTGAACATGGAAAGGAAGGGTTTTGACATTTTTGTGGAAGATCTGACCCAGGAAATTTATGAGAATTATTTGGGAATCTTTGGAATGATGGAAATGTGGGTTGCTTCACAACCCAGGACAACAGGGTTATTCCTTTAAGAGATAAAAAGGAATATTCCCAAGGAAAAGAATATTGAGATTGGTCCAATATGGAAATGACATGGTCTTGGGATGGTTTTGAGGTTGGCAAGCCAGTAGGGAAGAGAAATGGAGGGTGATCCCTCCAGGTTGCAAGACTACTAAGCCACACAAAATCAAATCCGGACCAAATCAAAAGAAAAAGAAAATGGGCAAAATCCAGGGTGTTACAAACCTACCCCCCTTAAAGAAATCTCGTCCTCGAGATTTGGTTGCTCAAGGATCAAACATGAACATTTCCACTTGAGGAAACCGTTTCCAACTCGGGTTTCCTTTTTACCTTTGTATAATGCTCCCACCGAATTTCATATGACTGACTGCCTTGCTTCGGGGTGGTTTGCTTCACTGGACCCTTTTTCTGGCAAATCTTACCTCATATGTTACTCCGACTCCAATCCTTTTATGTCGGCTGACCTGTTTGGGCAAGAAATTATCCTGACAAAACTATGTGCCTTGCTCGTAAGTCCGAGGGTGGTTCCTCATGGACATGTCGTGACAAGGTCCAATACGGACGACCGTTTACTAAGTTGTGAACAGATTCTCTTGGTGGACATGAAATCCTTTACTCATTGCATTGGGTGACTTCAAATGGTTGTGTGTCCTCCAGGCTCAAAACAGTACCGTGAATCGTACCGTTCTCCTAGCGGAATCTGACTTCTCGCACGGGTTGCTGGGTCGTCTTGGCTATCTTCACTGTCTTGGGTATAAGGCTCCTACCAAATATTTGACTGTCACCTGTCGTGACCAGCATAAAGGTGTATGACCTTATAATGGTATCTTCTGCAGACTTGACTGACGGTGGTTCTGACAGCAGAATCTTGTTCACGGCAGGTTAGTCTTTAACTGATTCCCATCTGTGAGGACACATGCTTCAAGATGGTTGTTCATCTTTCTGATTACTCAATCTGTCGGTATCTCTATATGGATGGTAGGCCGTGTAATGCTTTAACATGGTTGCTGAATTTGAACTGCTAGTGAATCTGACAGATTCGAATATCCCCTTCTAACGATTCTAAGAATCTTCTGGCTGAGTGGTTTGACACGATATGGGGTCCTTGAAAATGGGATAGACCCCGTGGGTGTGTACCCATGGTGGTTGGTATCAAACCCGACTGCTCTGAGTATCTGTACCATGTTGATCTTGCAACCATTATCATACCTGTACGGCCAATCTTTGCTCCTTCATTATGGTTCTCTTTGCCTGGAACCTTTGCTGACGAACTTGGCCTTATGTGTTCTTGATTCTCCGTGTGACCATAGGTGTTGTCAGGTGCAATATTCCGGCAGGCATATTACTTTACAAGTTGTAGCTGTAGGGTAACGATCGTCTGAATCCTTGAATAAAACCGGCAAATAAACCAGTAGCCACCAGAATGGTCTTTATAACTCAGATCTGGGACATTCCTGGAGTAACTCAACCCCGACTCAAGACGGCTGAAAAGCAGCTCAGAGCATGAGACGGTGTCAATAAGAAGAAAGTAGCAGTTCCCTAAGATGGCCGAAGAACAGCTCAGAGCATAGGGTCACTGCTACGGAGAGAAATTCAACAGCTTCCCGAGACGGCCGAAAAGTAGCTCAGAACATGGGCTAGTTGCTGACAAGAGAAATAAAAGTCGGCATCCACCCCGGACGGTCGAAATCAGCTCAGAACACAGGCGTGGTGCCGTCACCAAAGAAAGACGGGCAAGGGTTGATCCGCATCCCATACAGCTCACTATTATGCATACAGGGTATTTGGCTATCCTTCTTGCTGAACACTAAGTTTATAGCACATGCTGGCTTGCTTCCGAAATATAGCAGGTTTCAAATTGTACTCATAGTAGACTCAAACCTTGTATATATGAATCATACCTTTGGCACAGAATGCACTGTGGATCATATACACGGTTTGCCTTCTTGCTGGTTCGATCATTGCTGCTGTGAAGATTACTCATTGAGGTATACTTGATGCTGATAATCAATCTAGCCAGGATATCATTTATATTCAGGCCCGATATTCCTAATATAACATAGTCTGCTAAAAATTCCATATTGCTGACCTGAGCTTCCAAATGGCTATCTCTTCACTAACTCTTTGGGTTCAGGGTCGGTGAGCAACTTCCATAAGGGGAAAATAAGGTAACACCAAGGGCCCAAATAAAGAAGCAAAAGAAACGACTAAACAAAAGCACACAAACCAGCAAGATCACACACACAAGCAATATCACATTCTATAGCTATCCACAGCAATAATATGCATTCCTACTTAAGCACACAAATCTCGCAAGAACTCCGGCATTACGGTCTAACATGCTGTGGCGATGTGCACGAAAGTGAATCAATGTGTGGAAGAAAATTGGTGTAAACAAGGCTACACCAAATACGAGCTTAACACCGGTTCCATCTGGACGGACACGATGGTGAGGACGAACTTGGTGATCGGGGGTCGGAACACAGAAGTTACGACCACATCATCATCAAGCGTACGGAAGAAGACCGTACACGTCCAAAGAATAGGTGGCGGAATGAGATAGTGGTGGAGAGAAAGGCTTGCAGCCATTGCCCTTTTTTGATAACAAGGATCAGTAAGGGTTGCCGAAGCGGCTAGTGGAATGGCATGATCCGGGATAGAACTTGTCTATCACCGAAACGATAGGGGTGTCAGAAGGGAATAAATTGGTGTGGTACTGGTGCATCAATCCGACAAGGGATCGACACCACCAAGCACCTTGGCATCACTCCGCTGGGACGAAGATGGCACCACACCAAGGAACAAGAATGCAACTGGAGGGTGCAGGTAGTGGGTCGAAACCAATGCCACCTACACTCACCAGATCCATCGTTAGTGATAAGATATCTAATCTATATGTATGCTATGCACAAACAAATGCAACAAACAAGTGCAGCAAATCAACTGGATCCTATACTACCGGTTACTAACGCTCGCGCCTAGACCGTGCGTCCTATAGCCAGACCTGCTCTGATACCAACACCTATGGCACCCTGGCTCAGAGAAGACCGGAACGCCCCATATTTCCAGCCAGGGACAAGTCCTCTGGAATACGGCACTGTTGGCATACAACAAATCAGCTCTTTATTATAATGGATATGGTTACAAAGGGTACAAGGATTACATTGGCACGGCAACACTACGCCTGCCCGGGGTAGCTCTATGGTAACAACGGAGTAATTCTCTCGGCAGTGGAACAGTGACGGCGGTGATGGACTCCACTCCGCAGGGACTCTGACTAGAACGCGTATCCTAGGTCGCAACCTCGGGATACTCGACAAGCAAGCAATCATGGCATGACACGCCACGTGAGTACTTTGAATGTACTCGCAAGCTCACAACAAACATCAGCATTAAGGAAAGACAACATCATGGCAGGCAGGATTTAACAAGCATGGTTATCTAGCAAGATAACTACTGAAGTAAATGCAGTAAGGTAAAGCATATTTAATCCATACTCCGAATAATCTTAGGATCCAATCCGAACCTGCTCCAAGTCCAATCCAAATCATGTGGTCATCCGACCACTCATCTCATAGCCATCCCATGGCTGACATATCATATTCCTGATACCATCTGCACTGCAAGTCTGACAAACTTACTCTCTTCCGAGTTGCCTCACAACCTTCAGAATACTCACGATCCACCGAGTACTTCTGATAAATCGTGCCTATTCCTAGCTACACAAATTATGTTTATTTGTGTTTTATGGACCTTGTTAAGCAATATGTACTATTATCCTATTATGTTTATCATTATATGAGGATTCAGAGGCTACGAATCAAGGTAACACTTCTGTCCAATATTTTTTATGTATTGAATATTGCATATTTTAGTCTTGGGAACCTAGGATTTGCAAAAAAATGGCCGATTAATAGTCGACCAATAAAATCGATTAATCGGCTGGTTTCCGATTAATCTCTAATCCTAGGCTGACTGAGATGCTAACGATAAGTGATATCCTCAACATTGCCCTCAACTAAGCTAGTTGGGGTTTCAGCATGTGGCATCCCGGCTCAGAGAAGACCGGAACGCCCCGTATTCCAGCCCAGGGACAAGTCCTCTGGAATACGGCACTGTTGACATAGAACAAATCAGCTCTTTATTACAATGGATATGGTTACAAAGGGTACAAGGATTACATTGGCACGGCGAGACTACGCCTGCTCGGGGTAGCTCTATGCTAACAGTGGAGTAATTCTCTCGGTAGCGGAATAGCGACGGCAGTGATGGACTCCACTGTGCTCGGACTCTGGCTAGAACGCGTATCCTAGGTCGCAACCTCGGGATCCTCGACAAGCAAGCAATCATGGCATGACCTGCAAACTGGCATGACACGCCAGGTGAGTACTTTGAATGTACTCGCAAGCTCACAACAAACATCAGCAGTAAGAGAAGACAACATCATAGCAGTCAGGATTTAACAAGCATGGTTATCTAGCAAGATAACTACTGAAGTAAATGCAGTAAGGTAAAGCATATTTAATCCATACTCCGAATAATCTTAGGATCCAATCCGAACCTGCTCCAAGTCCAATCCAAATCATGTGGTCATCCGACCACTCATCTCATAGCCATCCCATGGCTGACATATCATATTCCTGATACCATCTGCACTACAAGTCTTACAAACTTACTCTCTTCCAGGTTGCCTCACAACCTTCAGAATACTCACGATCCACCGAGCACTTCTAATCTTACAACGAGTTCTTCCATCATTATCACTACTATGGTTGACTACCTAAAGAGGTCTGGATGGACTGTCCAATACCATGGACACGGCTATTCGAATAGATTTTACACTCTGCAGAGCTTGCGCACTTTACCCACACCATGGAGCACCTGACCTCGTGATCCCATTCGGGTGGACCAGCGTTGCTCCAACGAAACCCGTCTGACCCGCAATTCTTCCATCGTACCACCGGCAATCATCCTCCCCCGGAGTCCTGCCCTGGGTGGCCCCTATGTCACCGCGTGACACCTGCCACCGTCGTGGCCAACAAACTGTCCCAAACGGGGACCTGGTACCATATAACTCAACTGGGATCACAAGGTTATCACCGCCTACCGGCCCAGGGTAGCGCGCACGCATAACCTTCCCTGTCGGGCGGTACCGGTGAAAGAGCACGCGATCAGACCAAGTCAAGGCCGTCCCATATCGGCAAATGTGGCTGCATGAATAAGTCCAGATAGGTGACTCTGGATCAACCATGAAGTATCCTATCTCCGAATAATCTCTTCATAGCTGACACTCCGATATCATAGCAATCCAAGTCAAAACGATATCTGGCTAGAAATCTGATAACCAGTATGCTTAAGCCACTACTACTAACTCATCTCCACGAACTGCCGGATGAAATCCAAAATAATCATAGACGGTAATCTCATCACCATGGCATCCACAAGAGGATAAACTACTAGTCACTAACAATCCGGTACTCAACATGGTAGTAACCTATCCAGGAAATTACTCAAGCATTGCATAATCCAATTCATTTTACGAATACTTCATACTTGCTATTAAAGTAATTAATTTGACTATGACATTGCAATACAATTATGCAAATGAGAGTTGTGGCTTGCCTGGGGTGAAGGAACCATCGGGAAGGGGTGCAGAGAGTCCGCGGAAATGATTGCCGGAAACAGTTCTCTCTCGCAGGGGGCCGTTTACGGGCAAGGGCAAAATGGTCATTTTCACAGTGTCAAAACAGTATGAAAATGATACCACCATGACGGGCTCGAAGAGACGAAGAAGTGGGCTTTGGAATCACCTCGATCGGAGTTTCGGATGAAATGTTATAGGGGTTTGAAGTCTCGGGACCAATCTGTAAAACTTAAATTCACAGACAGGCCCCTGGGGCTGAATCGAAAGCGTCTTCGGGCAGAGTACGTTTTCTGAAAAAGAAAATGTAAACTTAACCGCAGTTAAGTGAAAATACGCTTTCGGTGAAGCGGTAGCGCACTCCGGAGAGTACGTCTCCACTTGCCACGTCGGCGGGCCGGCTGGGTCCACGGTGAGTGGCTTACATGCGAGGTCCACCATCTCTCTCTCCTCCCTCCTGTGCACTTCTTCTTGCTCCCGATAGCAAACAGGGGAGGGCGGGGAGGCTCGGCTGGCGACTGGCCTGGCCGGTTCCGGCCGTCTCCGGTGAGGGCGCGGGCGCCGGCGAGCTCGCCGTGAAGAGGCGCGGCCAGGAGAAGCAGTAGAAGTGGCGGGGGCGAGGTGTGGTGGCCGCTGCGGCAGGTGGCAGTGGCGGGCTCCGGTGAGAGGCGCGGGCGGCTCCGGCCGTATCCGGGTGAGCGGAGACCACCGGCAGCACCGCGAAGGAGCGCCGCACCCAACCAGCTGCAGCACGGGCGCCGGGGAGAGCTGCAGCCGCGGCGGCTCGCGGTGGCCGAGGACACGGGCGGCGGCAAACATGGGGGCCGCAGCCACGGCCACTCCGGCGAGGAGTGGAGGAGATGGGGAGGGTCACCGGCGTTCGGAGAACCTCATGGTGGTGGTAGAACGGAGGAAGGGGCTCGGGGTCGCCGGAATTTAGGCGAGGGCGAAGAGGGCGGCTCGAGCTCCAGGGAGAGGTTTGGGAGGTGGAGGCGAAGGTTGAGGTGCTCTGGAAGGCTCGGGCTGTGGCTATATATAGCCAGGGCGGCCGAGGCGATCGCGACGGCCACCGTGGTGGCCTTATCGCCTTACTGGCGTTTGGGGACACGCGGAGGGAGTTGGCGATGTCGGCAAGAGCTCCGGGAGGGTGGAGGAGCTCGTAGGAGCTTCGGGAGGGCTCGAGTAGGAGGGGACAGATGAAAACGACGACAGTGTCACATGCGCTCACTGTTCCTCGAAGGGGACGGCTCACCAGGGAAGAATCTGAAGGGGGAGAGGAGTCTAGAGAGAGGGCGACGACGAGGCGAAGCCTCTGGACATGAAGAGGTGGCAAGGGAGCGAAGGAACGGACGAAACTGGGAGCCCCAATGCACAGAGCGCGTGCATTGGCATGCCGGCCGTGTGGTCACCACGTGCACTCGCGCACGCAGTGTACCTGGCATGCCAAGTCATGTCCAGAGTGTTGTCCTTCCAAGTAATAGTTCCAGAGAGGTGATGGCTCAAAGAAACACACTGTGGTTGGATGTGAATGATCCTCTGAAGTTTACTGCATCCAACTGTTGCATGATACTGTGATCAACAAGAAAGGGATAAGAGCCAAGTGTGATGTCTGGGAGGTTTAAGGTAGGAAGGACTACAATCCTATGAAATTTGGAGAGAAATGGACCAAGCTTTAATAGGGTTGCTTTGCAACTGACCAATTTGGTCCAGAAGCTCAATCTTTATGTGCCACTCACATGGAGTAGCCAATTGGGCTGAAATTTGGTATAGCATGATAATTTGGTCATATGAGAGTGCAATAAAAATTTCATGCCATTTGGACAAGCCAAAATGGTACTTCCTTCACAATGAACCTCTCTGACCAGAATCTTAGAATAATTCTAAGGAATTATTGGGAAGATGAAATGAGCCCAAATTTTGTGGAGATAGGTTATATGGGTAGGAGAATGCTCTGGTAAATTTTCAGCAATTATGAAGCAATATAAAATATAGTTGCTTCACAATGTGAAAATCTGACCAGAAAACAAGATTTGAGGTTGTGCTCACATAGATGATTGGATAGGGTTGAAACTTGATGGAGAGTCATGATTTGAGCATATGAAGATACTTGAAAAATTTCAACTCATTTGGATACTCCTAGCTAGCACTTGCTTCACAAAGATTCCAGTTGGCCAGAAACTTTGGAAATTTGCCAAGGGAGATTTAATATCCAAATGAAGTTGAATTTTGGCATGTGGCAATGATATGGATAGGAAAGAAAGCCCAGAAAGTTTGGGGCCAAGCAAGCAAATATAAAGAGTACTTGCTTCTCAACTTGGCAGCTAGGGCAGAATCAGAAAAGAAATATCTGTGAAATATTTTTGAACATGGAAAGGAAGGGTTTTGACATATTTGTGGAAGATCTGACCCAAGCAATTTATGAGAATTATTTGGGAATCTTTGGAATGATGGAAATGTGGGTTGCTTCACAACCTAGGACAACGGGGTTATTCCTTTAACAGAAAAACAGAAATATTCCCAAGGAAAAGAATATTGAGATTGGTCCAAGAAGGAAATGACATGGTCTTGGGATGGTTTTGAGGTTGGCAAGCCACTAGGTAAGAGAAATGGAGGGTGATCCCTCCAGGTTGCAAGACTACTAAGCCACAGAAAAGCAAATCCGGACCAAATCAAAAGAAAAAGAAAATGGGTAAAATCCAGGGTGTTACACAGCACGAGCACATAGGGATCGAAGATGATCCAAGTAGAAAGCTTCAGCAGTATGATAGATTTTGGGTGGTTCTTCAACCATTGGTTTAGTAGGTACAACTAATTTTTTGGTATTTTATGTTTCCTACACATAACTAAAGATAGAAAACAAGAGCACAAAATAAAAGCTACTTAGTGATAAAGCAAAAAAGCACACACGACAATATTCACCCCACGCTATTGCTCCCCGGCAACGGCGCCAGAAAAAGGTCTTGATAACCCACAAGTATAGGGAATCGTTTGTAGCCTTTTTCAAAAAATAAGAGTGTCAAACCCAATGAGGAGCTAAAGGTAGATAAAATATTCCCAACGAGGAGATAAATAAGAGTGTCTAACCCACCGATACAACTCTATGCACACTTAACGTTCGCTTTACCTAGAACAAGAATAAAACTAGCTAGAAGTACTTTGCGAGAATAAAACTATGAATAAATTGCAAGATAATAAAAGTAGTAGTTTAGTTGAAAGCTTTTGTCACGCAAGAAAGTTATTTGTCCCTAAGTGATCGATAACTAGACCAGTGATCATTATTGCAATTTTATATGAGGGAGACGCATGAGCCAACATACTTTCCGTACTTGGATCATATGCACTAATGATTGGAACTCTAGCAAGCATTCGGAACTACCAAAGATCATTAAGGTAAAACCCAACCATAGCATTAAGTATCAAGTCCTCTTTATCCCATACGCAACAACCCCCTTACTCGGGTCTGTGCTTCTATCACTCACGCCACCCACCATAAGCAAACCATGAACGTATTGCAACACCCTACAGCGGGGATCCCTCACGTTTGTGCGACACGGAGGGCACCGTAGGACAGCACCAAAATAAAATATACAACTCAAACCAATCACGATCATCAATCAACCCATAGGACAAAACAGATCTACTCAAACATCATAGGATAACCACATGTCATTGGATAATAATATATAGTGTTGAGCGCCATGTTTAAGTAGAGAATTACAGCAGGAATAGGCCCAGTTCTTTTGGGCAATTCTCCCAGAATCTTGAAAATCAACCCTCCACTCAGCTTCTTCTAGAATCTTGTATCCATATTTTTTTACAATCCTAGATGTTTACATCCTAACTAGCTAGGAATGTAAAAAAATATGGGTTCAAGATTCTGGGAAAAGCTAGGTGGAGGGTCAATTCTCAAGATTATGGGAGAATCGGCCAAAAGAACTGGGCCATAGAGAGGTTACACCAATGCATAGAGGGGGAGAAACATGGTGTTGACGGTAGCAAGGTTGTTGGTGTAGATTGCCGTCACGATCCTTGCCCCGGCGGCACTCCGGCGCCACTCGGAGAGAGGGGGATAGAGCCCCCTCCCTCTTCTTCTTCCTTGGCCTCCCACCTAGATGGGAGGAGAGTCCCCCCTCTGGTCCATGGCCTCCATGGCGGCGGAGGGGCAGGAGCACCTCCTAGATTGGATCTATCTCTCTGTTCTCTTCTGATTCGCGTTCCTGTTTTCTGGCCGAAAACCGTTTCTTAAATATCCGGAGATCTGTAACTCCGATTGTGCAAAACTTTTAACACGATTTTTTTCCAGATATAAGCTTCCTTGCGCCTGAAGAAAAGCCCCAATTAACTTACGGGGTGGCCACTACCCACCTCCATGGTCCGGGGGGTGCTGGCGCGCCCATGTGTCTTGTGGAGGCCATGGGCCTCCGTTTGCGTTGATTCCACCTCCCAAAAATCACATTTATTCCAAAATAATTCTCTGTAAATTTTTATCGTGTTTGGACTTCGTTTAATATGGATATCCTGCGAAACAAAAAACATGCAAGAACTACCACTGGGACTGGATCAATATGTTAGTCCAATAAATCATATAAATTGTTGCCAAAAGTATGTGAAAATTGTATAATATTGGCATGAAACAATAAAAAATTATAGATACAACGGAGACGTATCAGCATCCCCAAGCTTAATTCCTGCTCGTCCTCGAGTAGGTAAATGATAAAAAAGATAATTTTTTATGTGGAATGCTACGTAGCATAATCTTGATCATATATCTAATCATGGCATGAATATTAAGACATGAGTGATTCAAAGCAATAGTCTATAATTTGACATAACGACATCAAAACTTAGGCATCCCAACAAACAATCATGTCTTTCAAAATATCAATGCTAAAGAACGCTATCCCTAAAAAATCATATAGTCTTGTCATGCTCCATCTTCTTAACACAAAGTATTTATCATGCACAACCCTGATGACAAGCCGAGCAATTGGTTCATACTTTTTAACGCGCTTCAGCTTTTTCAACCCCCACGCAATACATGAGCGCAAGCCATGGAGATAGCACTATGGGTGGAATAGAGTATGATGATCGGGGTAAACATAGAGGAGACAAAAAATAAGAAAGTCTCACATCGATGCGGCTAATAAACGGGCTACGGAGATGCCCATCAATTGATATCAATGCGACGAGTAGGGATTTCCATGCAACGGATGCACTAAGAGATATAAGTGTATGAAAGCTCAAATTGAAAACTAAGTGGGTGTGCATCTAACTCTATAATGAAAAATTCCCACTAGTATATGAAAGTGACTACATAGGAGACTCTCTACATGAAAAACATGGTGCTATTCTGAAGCACAAGTGTGGTACTTGCATGCGGCATGCCCCTTCTCTCTATTTCTCTCATTTTTTCTTTTATTTTCTTTTTTTCCTTTTTTTTCTTGGGCGCTTTTTGGCATCACTTTTTTTTCCTCTTTTTTCTTTTTTTGGGTCCAGAATCTCATCCCGACTTGTGGGGGAATCATAGTCTCCATCATCCTTTCCTCACTGGGACATGCTCTAATAATGAATAATGATGATCATCACACTCCTATTTACTTACAACTCAATATTACAACTCGATACCTAGAACAAAGTATGACTCTATATGAATACCTCTGGCAGTGTACCAGGATGTGCAATGATATAGCGTAGCAAGGATATCAAAAAATGGACAAGCCATGGAAATATCGTGCTAGCTTTCTTACGATCATGCAAAGCAATATGACAATGAGTGCGCACGTCAAAAAAACGGAACGGTGGAAGTTGCATGGCAATATATCTCGGAATGGCTACGGAAATGCCATAATAGGTAGGTATGGTGGCTGTTTTGAGGAAGATATAATAACGCTTATGTGTGATGTAGCGTATCATATCACGGGGTTTGGATGCACCGGCGAAGTTTGCACCCCGTCTCGTGGTGAGAAAGGGCAATGCACGGTAACAAAAAGGCTAGCAAATTGCGGAAAGGTAAGAGTGCGTATAATCCATGGACTCACGTTAGTCATAAAGAACTCACATACTTATTGCAAAAGTTTATTAGCCCTCGAAGCAAAGTACTACTACGCATGCCCCTAGGGGGATAGATTGGTAAGGAAAAGACCATCGCTCGTCCCCGACCGCCACTCATAAGGAAGACAATCAATAATAAATCATGCTCCAACTTCATAGCATAACGAGAGACTATAGGTGCATGCTTCGGGAATCACAAACCTTAACACCAATATTCTTACTAACCACAACCATTTACTAGTACCTCCCACATATTATCATCTCTATATCGCAGAACTATTGCAAGGAATCAAACATATCATATTCAGTGATCCACAAGTTTTATGTAGGATTTTATGACTAACCATGTGAATGACCAATTCCTGTCAACTCTCTAAATAGATATAAGTGAAGCATGAGAGTTTAATTCTTTCTACAAAAGACAACGCTCTAATAAATATAAGTGAAGCAAAAGAGCATTCTAAATAACGGTTTTCCATGTGAAGAGAAACAGGCAATCCAACTTCAAATGATATAAGTGAAGCACGTGAAGCATTCTATAAAGCCATACTCAAAAGATATAAGTGAAGTGCAATGAGCATTCTATAAATCAACCAAGGACTATCTCATACCAGCATGGTGCATAAAAGAAAAGTGAAAACTAAACTTCAAATGATATAAGTGAAGCACGTGAAGCATTCTATAAAGCCATACTCAAAAGATATAAGTGAAATGCGATGGGCATTCTATAAATCAACCAAGGACTATCTCATACCAGCATGGTGCATAAAATAAAAGTGAAAACTAAACACAAAAGACGCTCCAAGATTTACGCATATCACATGAATGAAACGAAAACCGAAACATACCGATTCTTGTTGAAGAAAGATGGGATGCCTTCCGGGGCATCCCCAAGCTTAGACACTTGAGTCTCCTTGAATATTTACTTGGAGTTCCTTGGGCATCCCCAAGCTTGAACTCTTGCCTCTCCTCCTTCTCCTCATATCGAGACCTCCTCGATCTTTGAACACTTCATCCACACAAAACTTAACAGAAAGCTCGTTGAGATCTGTTAGTATAATAATGCAAATCACTACTTTAAGTACTGTTGCCAACCCATTAATATTTTGTTTTTTCATTATAGCTACTGTATTATAACTCTTGCATGGCTTATACCACCGATGCAATCTATAGTTTCATCAAAACAATCAAAACAATGCATCAAAAACAGAATCTGTCAAAAAGAGGACAGTCTGTAGTAGTCTGAATATTCACGATACTTCTGTAACTCCAAAGATTCTGAAAAAATAGGAAAAAAGAAACAATTTTCATAGTAGTACTGTGTAAAAATTTCAAATTTTTTGCATTCTCCAGTAAAAAAAATGTAAATTCACGCACTACAGAATAAGTTTCTGTTTTTGCACCCCACATACCAACAAGCAATCTAATCATCCCAAAGGCAAATTATTTTTATAATACAATGGATTTTTACAAAGGGGATAATTATTTTTGTTGAAAAGTTTCTGTAATTTGAGATTTGGAAAGTTTCCATGGGCATGAACAAAGTTCAAGGAGCTTCCCCACTTCAACGGAGCTCGTCTTTCTTACTTTCACTTTTCTTTTTGAAAAGTTTTAAGTTCCCCTCTATATTTTTTTGTTTTTGAACTTTATAAAAGCACACAACAGAATAAAATGATTCTCTAAAACTTCCGGGTTGTCTCCCTGGCAGCGCTTTCTTTAAAGCCATTAAGCTAGGCATAAAGTGCTCAAGTAATTGATCCACCCGGATCCCAAGGTATATCAAAGCCAATTTTAATAAGCAATGATTTATAATTTAGTAGTGAGCACAAAGCAACATATATCATGCAATGATGAAGTCTAACTCTCTTCCTATGCATCGGCATGTCATAAAAGAACAGTTCATCCACATCAAGTAAAGGCTAATACATAGCATAAGCAGTTTCTTGCAATTTTATCGTGTTGGAAACATAGAGAGGTGGAGATGTAGTTCCTCTCTCATAATAATTGCAAGTAGGAGCAGCAAGCACATGCATATTATATTCATTAAAATCATCATGTGTAGTAGTAAAACTCAACCCATCAATGTAATCCTTAATAAGAGCAAACTTCTTCGATATAGTGTAGTTTGGAGAATTCAAAAAGATAATAGGACTATCATGCGTGGGTGCAATAGCAACAATTTCATGTTTAACATAAGGAACTATAGCAAGTTAATCTCCATAAGCATCATTCATATTGGCATCGAGGCCACAAGCAAAGTAACATCAATTTCATCAAAAAGGGATATTTCAAACAAATCCAAGGAATCATAGCATTCATCCTTTCGTAAGCACGACGGGAAATTAAACAATGTATGAGTTGAAGAGTTACTCTCATTAGAAGATGGAAACGGGTAGCTAATCCGCTCTTCCTCCTTTTGTTCTTCACTCTCCTCGTCATCTTTTCATATAATGAGCTCACCGTTTCATCAATTTTTTCCTCCATAGTTTCCTGCAAAATATTAGTCTCTTCCTAGACAGCGGAGGAGTCCTCAATATATGATTTAACATAAGCGTTAGAGGCATAATTTTTATAGCAATATTCAAGCATAGCTAAATTTTCAGATTTGTAAAGAGTAGCATCATGCTTTCCAATCAAAGAAGCAATTTCATAAGCACCCTTAAAAGCCACAAATTCTTCAATTTGTTCAACATCATAGTAATCATAAACACCCTTAGCATAAGATGATACGATTCCATTATCACTAAACTCACATTGGTAGGGAAGGTGTTTCTTAGGGTCTTCAGAACAACAAGTTAAATCATATAATTCACATAAATTCCAAGCATAGCAATGCATAGTATTAATTTGATGCCATAAAAGTTTCCCTTTTTGAGAGAGGCGGTGTCGCACATAATAAGCATGCTCATCTAATGATTTGCCCTCAACCACTGTTCAAAAAATCTTTCAATTCAATGATTTATCGTCCGATTTATCGCTACTACTGGGGTGACCGATAAGATTTTGCCTTATCTTCACCATTTATCGTTTAGGCCGATTTATCGCTCATACAAGCGATTTATTGAGAATCTACTGATAAATCGAGCCTATTCCTAGCTACACAAATTATGTTTATTTGTGTTTTATGGACCTTGTTACGCAATATGTACTATTATCCTATTATGTTTATCAATATATGAGTCAGAGGCTAGGAATCAAGGTAACATTTCTGTCCAATATTTTTTATGTACTGAATATTGCATATTATAGTGTTGGGAACCTAGGAGTTGCAAAAAAATGGCCGATTAATAGTCGACCGATAAAATTGGTTAATCGGCTGATTTCTGATTAATCTCTAATCCTAGGCTGACTGAGACGCTAACGATAAGTGATATCCTCAACATTGCCCTCAACTAAGCTAGTTGGGGTTTCAACATGAGCACATAGGGATCGAAGATAATCCAAGTAGAATGCTTCAGCAGTATGATAGATTTTGGGTGGTTCTTCAACCATTTGTTTCGTAGGTACAACTAATTTTTTGGTATTTTATGTTTCCTACCCATAACTAAAGATAGAAAACAAGAGCATAAAATAAAAACTACTTAGTGATAAAGCAAAAAAGCACACACGACAATATTCACCCCACGCTATTGCTCCCCGACAACGGCGCTAGAAAAAGGTTTTGATAACCCACGAGTATAGGGGATCGTTTGTAGCCTTTTTCGATAAATAAGAGTGTCGAACCCACCGATACAACTCTACGCACACTTAACGTTTGCTTTACCTAGAACAAGAATAAAACTAGCTAGAAGTACTTTGCGAGAATAAAACTACGAATAAATTGCAAGATAATAAAAGTAGTAGTTTAGTAGAAAGCTTTTGTCACACAAGAAAGTTATTTGTCCCTAGGCGATCGATAACTAGACCGGTGATCATTATTGCAATTTTATATGAGGGAGAGGCACGAGCTAACATACTTTCCGTACTTGGATCATATGCACTTATGATTGGAACTCTAGCAAGCATCCGCATCTACCAAAGATCATTAAGGTAAAACCCAAACATAGCATTAAGTATCAAGTCCACTTTATCCCATATGCAACAACCCCCTTACTCGGGTCTGTGCTTCTGTCACTCACACCACCCACCATAAGCGAATCATG
Organism: Thinopyrum elongatum; assembly: GCA_011799875.1. Taxonomy (NCBI): domain Eukaryota; kingdom Viridiplantae; phylum Streptophyta; class Magnoliopsida; order Poales; family Poaceae; genus Thinopyrum; species Thinopyrum elongatum. Next base: position 110,036,406 of record CM022298.1, on the reverse strand, counting down.
AACGTATTGCAACACCCTACAGTGGGGATCCCTCAAGTTTGCGCAACATGGAGGGTACCGTAGGACAGCACCAAAATAAAATATACAACTCAAACCAATCATGATCATCAATCAACCCATAGGACAAAACAGATCTACTCAAACATCATAGGATAACCACATATAATTGGATAATAATATATAGTGTTGTCTCGGGGTACACAAAAGGGGTGTTTATTTCCCCAGACTTGTGCACGGACGAAGAACCTCCGCCCTGGCAGTCGAGGCTGACCAAGGAATGGCTACCCCGACATGCAAAGCAAAGCCAAGCCAGAGGAACCGCTCTTCGTGAGATCAAGGAGCGGATCAAGAAGAACAAGTCAGACAAAGCAGAACCTCACCTTGGGGAGGCCTCCCTTGCCGGGCAGGAGAGCCTGGCAGGGTCGAGGCCGCCCCAGGGACAAGTCCAAGATTTCCCCAGCAGGCTTGCCGGGTCCGCCAAGAGCGAGGACTCCCGCCAACGCACCACTGCTCCACCGCACCACAACGCAAATCACCTATCAATGCGGTGTCGAGCCTCCAGGTGATTAAGTGGCTACCACCAAGCACGTGGCAGCCCATTATAAGACAGATTACTCTCAAGTGACACCCGTCTAGAGGCGCGTCGAACAGATAAGCAGAAGATGGTTAAGCGGCACTGCAGGCTTGCCGGGCTTCACCCTCTACACGACACCTAGTAGTGCATTTAATGCACTTTGTCCAAACTACCACAGTTAGGTATGATAGCACTGTTAGCTATCTAATCACTATATAAAGACTGTTTTGCCACTGTGGTCATCCCTTGAGCTATAAAAGGTGGTCCAAGGCAAACTAGCAAAGGATTCAGACCCTTGCACACTTGTACGCGCGTAGCACCTCTCCTCGAGGCCACCTGTCGGGCTTGAGCACTGCATGCTCATCTGCTCATCGCGTTCCTCCATCCAATCCACCAAAGCAGCAGTAGGGTTTTACGCTTCTTAGTGGCCCAAACCTGGGTAAAAACCACTAGTGTCACCACCGTCGTGTTGTTTCATGGCCTCCGCTCTTTGTGCAACGTGACCTTCCCCCTTGCCGAACAACAAAGGGGCCGATGGACCCATAGTTGATCGTGTCCGCCACGACATCTTTGGCGCGCCAGGTAGGGGGAATCGCTTGCGTGAACCCGAGGTTGTGAACAGCGGGTCGATGATCATCTTCATCATCACCTCCTTTGTCAATAGCCTCGAAGGAGAAGAATAGTGCTACTCGCTAGCCTTGTCCCTCCCAGCCCCCATCGCTCGTCTCAGCCGCCGCCATGGCGATGGTTAGGGCAAGGGACGACGGCGATGCGGTTGCCAGCATTGGCATGGATGGCATAGCCACCGCACCTTCCACGGCCAGAAGAAGGATCGAGGCGTGCAACAGCATCGCTCTCCTCGCAGTCTCCTGTCAAATGCGTATCCTATCCTACAAGGTGTCGCTCAGGCAGGAAGACAAGAAAATGGTGTGTAATTGGTCTCCCTCCCTCCCTTCCTCTTCACTCACCAATGATTGGGGCGCGCTGTGGTGAGGCCGCCAGCGTCGATGAGCCTGCGTAGAGCTCAGTCCTGCATTTATCCCGCCAAGGGTAAATCCTGAGTTGAGCGCCAGTGCGTATCCATTGGTTGGCACTCCCGGCAAGCGAGCCCCGGCAAGGCCTTCTACGCCAACGCGTCCTTCGCGCCAGCCACCAAGAGATCATTGGAAGTAATGATAAAAGGGAGGGGGTACCGGTTCTTTTCCTTTTCCCATCATATGTCATTAGTTGTAAATATTTTTGTTGACTCCCCCCTAGCTCATGCTGGGGCTGGGTGCATAACTAATGGGCTACCTAGTCCCTCCCTTTTTGCTTATTTCCATTTTTTCATCTCTGTAGAGTGAACATGGATATGCGAGCACGATCTCCTAGGGAACTCGCATAGGGGGGGACAACCATGGATGCAAGAGAAGATGTTATGCAAGAGTACTCCCCGGCAGGAGGAAAACATAGTCAAAAAGCTAAGTTGGCATGCTTGTTTAACTCTTCTTTGGAAGTTTGCGCTTGCACATCCCTCGGACACCCAAGGTTTCGTATGACAGGTCCTTTTGTATAATGGAACCTTACTGTATTTGTCTGCGCCCTCGCTTTGTTTTCGAGCCTGCTCAACAAAGTGGGTGGCAGCGTTAAAGACTGTTAAGGAAAAACCCACCGGCAGCGTGTCCTTGCCAGCTGAATGCTAAGGACCCGCTCCTCAAAGCAATCGCGGCAGTATGTTGTTGGCGGGTGACCAAGGTACACAAAGGAAACGGACCATACGTATACCAATGGGTAAACTTAAGAGGGATAGCGTGCACTAGCATAATGAACATCAGTTCGACAAGCATTAAAGCAAGAACAGTACAGAGCCTAAAAACAAGATACATATTATGTCTTATTACAGAGCACCACATTAGCAAGAATAAGTTCAAGGCTGGGCCTGGCAACCCCTAGGAACCCTTGGAACTGAGAGAACCATGTCAGCAAGGGGATCGGCCTTAGCCGCGGCAGCAGAAGTGTCAGCACCCGGCGGCAGCCTCTTGAAGCCATCGGCAAGGTTGAGATCTGGATAATAGAAAGCAAGGTTGCTCAAGACCAGGAAGAGTGCGTCGCGAGCAAGCTTCCTGGATTCATCAGCGAAGCAGGCGGCCTTGTCGTCCTCGTACATCTTTAGCCCTTCAATCAAGCCTTCGAAGAAGAGCGTCAGCTTGGCACTTGGGACTTCATGCTTGCCGACGGAGAAGGCCCAACTCTTCATGCCCATCTTTGTGATCTGGGCTGTGAGGCGTTCAGCTATGTCTACCATGCTCTTGATCCAGAGGTCGCACTGCTGGATTTGGTTCTCGAGCTTCTCTTCTGCATCCCTCTGAAGAATCCTGGTGTTGTTCAGATCGGTCATCAAAGCGGGCACCAGCAAATTCAATTTCCTTCTCCAAGCAACCAAGCCTGGCCTTCATATCAGAAATGGTGCCGTTGGTAGTATCAAAGTCCTGGCTCTTGGAGGAAAGCTGTGATTGCACCTCCTTTAGGAGGGTCTCTGCTTTCTGCACTTCTTCCTTGAGAGCCGCGATCTCCTTGTTGCCCCCGGCAAGGTCCTCTGTCAGCTTGCTCACTTGATGTTCAAGATCAGTCTTGGCGGCAGAAGCGGCAGCTAGCTCATCAGTAATGTTCTTCAGTTGGGCCGAGGATTCGGGGGCGAGCGCATTAAGTGTGGCCTTATGCTTGTCCTCCAAGTCCTTGGTGCGCTGCTGGACAAGGCTCTCCAGCTCTTCATCTTTGCCGCGGAGGGCAGCTTCGAGGTCCCCTTACCGGGAGGAGATGTCCTTCTCCTTGGCGTCAAGAAGCGCTTCGCGCTCCGCCAAGTGGACCTCCCGGGCAGCGATATCCTCCTTGGCCATGGTCAACACCTCCTCTTGCTGCATGATAGAGTGGGATTGCTTCTTGTACCATTCTTGCTGTCATTACCCTTGTCCACCAGCTTCTTAACCATAAGAACGGTAGAGTCACGCTGCTCCTTGACGGCCTGCCACTTGAGATCGTACCTGTGCTGCGCTTCTTTGAGCCCTGTTGCCACGGATTCCAGGAAGGCGAGATCCTTGGCTCTATCAGCAGAATCGCCAGCTTCTACGACCCTCTGGGACAGCGGCGCCAATATGCGTCTGATCTCTTCATTAATATCCGCGCCCGCTGCAGCAGACGAGCCAGGAGCCACGAGCCCAGGTTGGGCAAGGACTAGTGCCAACTTTCTCGAAGAAGGGTGCAAAGCTGCAGCCAAAGGATGGCTCGTTGGAAGAGGGCCCATGGATTGAAGAGGAGTCTTTTCCTCAATGACTATGCCTAGGCCAGAAGTGCTGCCGGGGATTTTCTCTGTCTCCTTTTGGGACCCCTGGATATCCCCGGCAGTCTGATCATGGCCTTCCGCGGCAGCCATCTTAGTTGCTTCCTCGGCAGCAATCCCAATACGGCTACCTCTTCCAAGAGCTCGGGTTCTTCAATCGACGGAGCTGCTAGTAAAATCAACATATGGAGTAGTAAGAAACCAGATGCTGCTAAGTCAAAGACGAAGAAGCAAAATAATTCAAGGAAGCAAAAACAAAGACAAGTGGGTTACCCGGTGGTGTTTACTGTGGAGGAACGTTCACCTCCCCGGCAACGTCTGTTGCCGGTGTGCGGTCTGTGTCGGCTCCCGTGATGGCCGTGACCTCGTCACGAGTAGACCCCTCGGTGGAGGCCCTTGCCGGTGTTTTCTCTGCTTGGACTTTGGTTGAGGTGGACCCCTCTTGGTGGGCCCCTCCCTGCTGGATTTCACTTTCTCCCTTGGCGGGGGATGAAGCATGTTATTCCGCATTTCTCCGGGCAGGCAAAATCTGCCTCATTCCTTCGCGCCGGGGGCTTGGCTGGGGGCTAGGCACATGATCCCCTATCCTATCCCCCGCCAGACCCATGCCCGCCAAAGAACCCGACGCCGCCGTGTGCTTGGTTCGTTTGGCCCGCTGAGCGAGGGGTTCTTCATCCCTGCCAAGTCGACAGAGAAGATTGAATCAACAACCATCAAATGCATAGTACCTCAGCAAGGAACTAAACTGTTCTCCTTACTCTGGATCTACGAGCATGGAGCCCAGCGCGTACGCTGCAGGTGGTGGGGTCGCCCTGCCCCTCTTCAGAGTTGGAGGACCAGAGCTTCCCAGCAACTTTGAGCTTATCGATGGGTCAAAGGTCTCTGGCGGGATCGAGCTGTGCAAAGAAGCTGGACTTGACTGGGGGCTAGGATCTACTCCAGTGACCGCACGTCGCTTGGCGGGTCGGGTCTTGGCCTCCGACAGGCGAGTGGATTGGTGGCGCACCACCTCCAACTTGTCAACCTTTGAGGCGATCTTCTTCACCCTTTTTGCGACAGTCGAAGAGGCAGGGGTCGTTTTTCCCCGGCTGATCCGCTTGCGGGGGCATTGATCTGGGTCTGGCTCTGGGGCCTGGGTCCCATGGCAAGCCATTCCTCCTCTACCTCAGGCTGCTCTACCTCGTCAGCCCCGCCTTCCTCTTGGGCCTTTGCTGCTGTGGAATGATGAATTCCAGACTCTGCAGGGTCAAGCCCGGCAACCTCCTCCGCGTCGTGCTCCTCGGTCCTTTCATCAGAAGAGCCTTCACCTCCAGCCTCCTCCTCTTCTTCCTCTTTTCTGGGCCTCGCCCTCCCGGCAGCCCAAAGCGCTCTGTCCTCTTCAATCCGCTTTGAGATGAATGATACGTCTCCATCGTATCTACTTTTCCAAACTCTTTTGCCCTTGTTTTGGACTCTAATTTGCATGATTTGAATGGAATTAACCCGGACTGATGCTGTTTTCAGCAGAATTGCCATGGTGTTATTTTTCTGCAGAAATAAAAGTTCTCGGATTGACCTGAAAATTTACGGAGAATATTTTTGGAATATATAAAAAATATTGGCAAAAGAATCAACAAGAGGGGGGCCATCCAGAGGCCACAAGCCCTGGGGTGCGCCCACCCTCCTGGGGTGCGCCCTGCAGGCTTGTGGGCCCCCTCCGACCTCAACTCCAACTCCATATAACCCTATTCGGGGAGAAAAAAAAATCAGAAAGAAGGATTCATCGCGTTTTACGATACGGAGCCGCCGCCACCTCCTATTCTTCATCGGGAGGGTAGATCTAGAGTCCGTTCGGGGCTCCGGAGAGGGGGATTCGTCACCATCATCATCACCAACCTTCCTCCATCACCAATTTCATGATGCTCACCACCGGGAGTGAGTAATTCCATGGTAGGCTTGCTGGATGGTGATGGGTTGGATGAGATTTATCATGTAATCGAGTTAGTTTTGTTAGGGTTTGATCCCTAGTATCCACTATGTTCTGAGATTGATGTTGCTATGACTTTGCTATGCTTAATGCTTGTCACTAGGGCCCGAGTGCCACGATTTCAGATCTGAACCTGTTATGTTTTCATGAATATACTTGTGTTCTTGATCCTATCTTGCAAGTTGTAGACACCTATTATGTGTTATGATCCGCATACCCCAAGGTGACAATAATTGGGATTCTTTCCAGTGATTACCTTAGTTTGAGGAGTTCATGTATTCACTAAGTGCTAATGCTTTGGTCTGGTTCTCTATTAAAAGGAGGCCTTAAAATCCCTGAGTTTCCATTAGGACCCCTCGGCCATGGGAGGGTAGGACAAAAGATGACATGCAAGTTCTTTTCCATAAGCACGTATGACTATATACGGAATACATGCCTACATTATATTGATGAATTGGAACTAATTATGTGTCACCCTAGGTTATAACTGTTGCATGATGAATGCCATCCGACATAATTATCCATCACTGATCCATTGCCTATGAGCTTTTCACATATTGATCTTTGCTAAGTTACTTTGCCGTTGCTACTTTTACATTTGCTACAAAACTGCTACTGTTCCTTTTGCCACCGTTACCGTTACTTCCATACTACTTTGCTACTAAGAACTTTGCTGCAGATATTAAGTCTTTTAGGTGTGGTTTAATTGATAACTCAGCTGCTAATACTTGGGAATATTCTTTGGCTCCCCTTGTGTCGAATCAATAAATTTGGGTTGAATACTCTACCCTCAAAAACTGTTGCAATCCCCTATACTTGTGGGTTATGAATGAACGCTGCTTCTGCCAGGGAGGTATGCTTGACAAGATCATTCTCCACCTTGGAAGCCCTTTCTTCCAGACCAAAGACCCACTCCATCTCTGCATCCAACTTAGGCAATTGCCAATCAGCCTCGACTCCATAAGCATTGCAATCAGGCATCCATTTCAGAATTTGATCCCGAGCAGAGTTAAGAAGCAAAGGGACAATCCCCACCGGCAAATGGAACGGCCCCAAGCTGCCAAAAAGTTGTTCACACAGCTAGCCATGGCCGTATATCGACAAATTGTTGATAGGGCCTGGGTAAAGGTGCATCCTGTCGGTAGAATTCCCATACTCCCAAGCAAATATATCCCTCTTCTGTAGTGGTGCGATGCAGCGCCAGAGGAAGTCGGCCCCTACCTACTCGATGGTTAGCCCTGCAGCTTTGAGGCGGGTAATCCTATTCAGCACCGGGCGGAGCCTGTCGTCGGTAAGGCCTGGCTTGCTCCAGTCGTTACCGCGCATGACGCATTCAGTCTGTGCCGCGCAAAAAACCGGGGCATCCTCGTCTTGGATCCAGCACCAATCTGCCCTCCATTCTTCTCACCGGCTGTGCTGCGCGCCGGGGAGATAACCCCATTCACCTTTCTTGCTCCGAGGAATCTAGCTTATATTTCTTGAGTGGTGGGACTTGTCTTCGATCCGTGGAATGAAAAAGTGCCTGAACAAGTCCACATTGGGGGCAACTCCAACAAAGTTCTCGAACTGATGGGCGAAGATTGCCATGCACGCAATTGCATTTGGTGTGAAATCCAGAAGATGGAATCCATAAACCGTCATCATTGCGCAGAAGAAATTAGGGAAGGGGGAGGAGAGGGCACAGAGGAAATACGCGCAGAAGAAGCGGTACGAATCCGATGGAACCTTGGCACCCTCTAGCAGGACCACGGGCGCTCCATGCCCTTTCGGAAATTCCCTCCCCCACATATAGGCATACTTCATGGTCAAAGTATTGCCATCCAAGTTTGACGGGAAGAAGACCACGTCTTCCTGCCGCTTCCTGTCCAGCTCCTCTGCCCTCTTCTTCCTCCCCTCCGCTGCGGCATCCTTCATGGTGGCCACCCGCTTCCCCCTCGCAGCAGCTGCTTTTTGCCCCATCTCGTAAGATTACAGGATGGGCAAGAAATCTAGCAGAGCGTCGGACAGATGATGGCGTGAGAGCAGTTGCTTGGCTTGAGGAAGAATATGAAGGGAAAAGAGATAGATATGAATGAGCAGCACCCCCTCATGTTGCCTTTTTATTGGGAACGGGCATGGGGGCTGGCTCATCGGTATTTTTCCTCAGAAAGTTACCGTTTCTGCAGCCGCACTTCCCATTAACTGCCACAGTTCGATGACCCCACGCCCTGCGGTAATTACACGGAGGCCATGAAACAACACGATGGTGGTGACACTGGTGGTTTTTACCCAGGTTCAGGCCACTGAGAAGCGTAAAACCCTACTCCTACTTTGGTGGATTGGATGGAGGAACGCGATGAGCACGCAGCGCTCAAGCCCGGCGAGGTGGCCTCGGGGAGAGGTGCTACACATGTACAAGTGCGCAATTGTCCGAATCCTTTGCTAGTTTGCCTTGGACCTCCTTTTATAGCTCAAGGGGTGACCACAGTGGCAAAACAGTCTTTATCTAGTGATTAGATAGCTAACAGTGCTATCATACCTAACTCTGGCAGTTAGGAGAAAATGCATTAAATGCATTGCTAGGTGTCATGTTGAGGGTGCAGCCCGTTAAGCCTGCAGTGCCGCTTAACCATCTTCTGCTTATCTGTTCGACACGCCTCTGGATAGGTGTCACTTGAGAGTAATTTGTCTTCTAATGGGCTGCCATGTGCTTGGTGGTAGCCACTTAATCACCTGGAGGCTCGACCCCACATTGGTAGGTGATTTGCGTTGTGGTGCGGTGGAGCGGTGGTGCGTTGGCGGGAGTCCTCGCTCTTGGCAGACCCGGCAAGCCTGCCGGGAAAATCTTGGACTTGCCTCTGGGGCGGCCTCGACCCGGCCAGGCTCTCCTGCCCGGCAAGGGAGGCCTCCCCAAGGTGAGGTTCTGTTCTCTTGTCTGACTTGGTCTTCTTGATCCGCTCCTTGATCTCACGAAGAGTGGTTCCTCTGGCTTGGCTTTGCTTTGCATGTTGGGGTAGCCATTCCTTCGTCAGCCTCGGCTGCCGGGGTGGAGGTTCTTCGTCCGTGCACAAGTTAGGTGAAATAAACACCCCTGTTTGTGTACCCCGACACAAAGGGGCCGATGGCCCCATTGTTGATCGTGTCCGCCACGACATGTTGAGCACCATGTTTAAGTAGAGAATTGCAGCGGGAATAGAGAGGTTACACCGCTGCATAGAGAGGAAGAAAGTTGGTGTTGATTGTAGCAAGGTTGTTGATGTAGATCGCCGTCACAATCCTTGCCCCGGCGGCACTCCGACGCCACCAGGAGAGAGGGGGAGAGAGCCCCCTCCTCCTTCTTCTTCCTTGGCCTCCCCCTAGATGGGAGGAGAGTTCCCCCTCTGGTCCATGGCCTCCATGGTGGCGGAAGGGAAGGAGTCCCTCCTAGATTGGATCTATCTCTCTGTTCTCTTCTGTTTCGCGTTCCTGTTTTTTGGCCGAAAACCGTTTCTTTAATATCCGGAGATCCTCAACTCCGATTGCGCTAAAATTTTAACATGATTTTTTTTCCAGATATAAGCTTCCTTGCGACCAAAGAAAATCCCCAACCAACTTACGGGCTAGCCACTACCCACCACCATGCGCCGGGGGGTGCTGGCGCGCCCATGTGTCTTGTGGAGGTAGTGGGCCTCCGTTTGCGTTGATTCGACCTCCCAAAAATCACATATTTTCCAAAATAATTCTCCATAATTTTTTATCGCATTTGGACTTTCTTTAATATGGATATTCTGCGAAACAAAAAATATGCAACAAACAGGAACTGGGCACTGGATCAAGATGTTAGTCCAATAAACCATATAAATTGTTGCCAAAAGTATGTGAAAGTTGTATAATATTGGCATGAAACAATAAAAAATTATAGATACGACGGAGACATATCAGTAGGAGTAGACCCCATCTTTTTATCCTTAATGGCAATAATACGTGCGTGTCATGTCTCCTTCTGTCACTGAGACTGAGCACCACAAGATCAAACCTCTTCCTATTGCAAGGAAAATCAATCTAGTTGGCCAAACCAAACCAAAGTTTCGGAGAAGAAATATGAGGCTCTAAAGATCATGCATAAAAGAGTTCAGAGAAGACTCAAACAATATTCATAGATAGAATTGATCATAAACTCACAATTTTGGATCCCAACAAACACACCGCAAAAAGTCATTAAATCAAATAGATCTCCAATAACATCGAGGAGAACATTGTATTGAAGATCAAAAAGAGAGAGGAAGCCATCTAGCTACAGCCTAAGGACCCGTAGGTCTGTGGTAAACTACTCATGCATCATTGGAGGGGCAAGGGTGATGATGAAGAACCCCTCCGTGATCGTTGACCACTCCGTCAAAGTGCCGGAAAAGGCCCCTTCTGGAACTTGCGGCGGCTAAAATTGTGTTTCATCGACTCCCCTAGGGTTTCTGGAATATTAGAGTATTTATAGAGCTGAGAGGCGGTGGAGGGGGTGCCTGTGGGCCCCACTACCCACCAGGGCATGCCATGGTGCCTAGTGGGCCCCACAGAGCCCCTCTGGTGCACCTCTTGGGCCTCCTGTGTGTCTTCTGGGCAGAAAAAAATCTCCAAAAAGTTTTGTTGCATTTGGACTTTGTTTGATATGGATATTATGTGAAGTAAAAAACAAGCAAAAAACAGCAAATGGCACTGGGCACTATGTCAATAGGTTATGTCGGAATCGGGGCTCCGAGGACCCAAAGAATGGTTCGAACTCTGGGGTGTGCGCGAAGAACTCCACTAGGCTCCGGCCTGCTTCTCACCACCTCACGACGATGCTCCAGCATGCTCGAGCGAGAGGAAAGGAAGGCACACCATGATGATTTACCCAAGTTCGGGCCACCTTGCGGTGTAAGACCCTACTCCTGCTTTGTGGTGGATTGCCACACGGGGGAGGATGGATATGAGTGTGTACAATGATCAACTGCCTCGGGAGGGTCAGGATTCGTCTTGGGGATGCCAGGACTCGGTCTTTCTTTCTCTATGGTGGAGACTAGCCTATACTTATACTGGCCTTGGTCCTCTTCCCCCGAAAACTCTAGGCGGGAAGGGATGCCACAACGGCCAATTTTGAAGGGGGACAGGAGTACAGTTTATCCTGGCAAAAGCAGTCTTAGCCTGCTAAAGCTTCTGGGGATGACGCGTCGGTGGGCTCGGCGATGACCTCCGTCCTGGTGAGCCCGCAGTCCTGGTCTTCTAGCACCGGAATGACAACCATTGGGGATTGCTTTGGGAACCCGCGTGCTGTCCTAGCCCCCTTAGCACAAAAGAGGAAAGCATCCTTGTCTACGCCCGCTGGCGCCCTTCTAGCTCCGCTCATCGTGGCTCGCGTCACCCACATGCAGCGCGAGGCGGGTGGCGAGCCTAGAGATGTCCACCCCACGAGGGGCCTCGGGAGGCAGCTTCAAGAGGCCACCCGCGTGAGGCACTCGGGAGCTCTTGATGACCCTTTCCTGAAGTTCGCCTCGCGAGGGTCTTGCTCTTGAAGTCTTGATGGTGGGCCGCGCGGGCCTTCTCATGAAGCCACGTGATAGTCCTGGGTACTCCTAGTCCCATGGGCCCGACAGTAGCCCTCAGGCCCGCGGCGTGCATGATTCCACTCATGACGAAGGGGGGGAGAGGGGGCGAAGCGACATGGGGCCCAACCGCCTGCAAGCCAGGCTTGACGTGTGGCGTGCGACGGGGCATGGGACGCCCCCACTTCCCCACGACGCCTCAGCAACTGCCCAGGCTGACATAAAGCCTGGCAGGGCTGTGGGAAGCCATCATTGCCTCCTTCTCCTGCCTGCATCCGCCTCCGCTGTGCTCCCCTTTCTCTTGCGTGAGGTTCCACCAGATCCAATCTCACGCGCGGCTCCTTCCTCACCCCACTCGCAACTTCAACTCTTGATGATGCCAGGCAGCAAGAAAGCGAACTCCACGGCTCCTGACGCGAGCTCACATTCCAGGGGGCCATCGCTCTAGCCCTCCTCAATCGCCAAGGAGGAGGATCTAGGTCCGGTGCTCCCACTGACAGCCGGCGAGGGGAACAAATGGTAGGAAACAAGATCTGGCCAGGCTCGCACGCGCAGAACAGCATGGCAAAATCCATATACTCCTTCTTCCTCCACAACATCTATGCCGGGTTGGTCCCTAATGATGACATGTACCTAGGGTAGGGTCCTAGGCCTGACCTACATGCCCTACTCAAGGACACTACACAAAGACTCCAAGACCTACAAAGTAAGAAAGGAAGTACCGAGTGGAATGACCGCAGCGTGCAACTCACTCGAGCCTAAGTTAAAAATCTACTCCAAGTGTGAGCATCCCTCTCATTCGGAAACTTAGCCGCGAGCCAGTCCTCGCCTAAGTTAAAAATCTACTCCGAGTGAGAGCATCCCTCTCACTTGGGGACTTAGCCGCGAGCCAGTCCTCGTCTAAGTTAAAAATCTACTCTGAGTGAGAGCATCCCTCATGCTCGGAGGCTTAGCTGCGAGCCAGTCCTCGCCTAAGTTAAAAATCTACTCCGAGTGTGAGCATCCCTCTCACTCGGGGAGTTAGCCGTGAGCCAGTCCTTGCCTAAGTTAAAAATCTACTCTGAGTGAGAGCATCCCTCTCACTCGGAGGCTTAGCCGCGAGCCAGTCCTCGCCTAAGTTAAAAATCTACTCCGAGTGTGACCATCCCTCCCACTCGGGGGCTTAGCCGCGAGCCAGTCCTGGCCTAAGTTAAAAATCTACTCCGAGTGTGACCATCCCTCCCACTCAGGGGCTTAGCCGCGAGCCAGTCCTCACCTAAGTTAAAAATCTAGTCCGAGTGTGAGCATCCATCCCACTCGTGGGCTTAGCCGCGAGCCAGTCCTCGCCAAAGTTAAAAATCTACAACGAGTGTTAGCATCCCTCCGACTCGGGGGCTTAGCCGCGAGCCAGTCCTCGCCTAAGTTAAAAATCTAGTCCGAGTGTTAGCATCCCTCCCACTTGGGGGATTAGCCGCGAGCTAGTCCTCGCGTAAGTTAAAAATCTACTCCGAGTGTGAGCATCCCTCCCACTCGGGGGCTTAGCCGCGAGCCAGTCCTCACTTAAGTTAAAAATCTACTCCGAGTGTGAGCATCCCTCCCACTCGGGGGCTTAGCCATGAGCTAGTCCTCGCCTAAGTTAAAAATCTACTACGAGTGTGAGCATCCCTCCCACTCGGGGGCTTAGTCACGAGCCAGTCCTCGCCTAAGTTAAAAATCTACTCCGAGTGAGAGCACCCCTCCCACTCGAGGACTTAGCCACGAGCCAGTCCTCGCCTAAGTTAAAATTTTACTCCGAGTGAGAGCATCCATCTCACTCGGGGGCTTAGCCGTGAGCCAGTCCTCGCCTAAGTTAAAAATCTACTCCGAGTGGGAGCATCCTTCTCACTCGGGGGCTTAGCCGCGAGCCAGTCGTCGCCTAAGTTAAAAATCCATTCACTCAGAATATGCAGTAAACTGGAAAGCAACAGTTCAGATAAATTTGCAACCTCAAGTTCAGAAACGCAGGCAAAAGTACTCGGACAGAAGGCCTGAACGAGTTTAACGGTTACAAGATCACTTGGCATTCCGAGGCAAATAAGTTTGAATCATAAAGTTTTTCTTCATGCACCGGGGGGATTCGCTGGCTCGACGAACATGTCCAGGTCAATGCCGTCAGCTATCCGAGTGGCTTCCTTGATGAAAGTATCCATGAATCTTTCAAACTGGAGCTTCTTCGTATTTGCCACCTAAAGAGCCTTCAACTTGTCTTCTTTGACATCCTTACAATGGACACGGACAAGGGAGAGCGCCATGTCGGCTCCACAGTGAGCAGCAGATTTCTTCCATGCTTGCACTCGATCAGGGATTTCATTGAGCCGAGTCATCAGTGACTCAAGATCATTCTGAAGCGTATCCTCCGGCCACAATTCTTTGTCTATCTTCGCCAGCGCAGCCTTCAGACGAGTGATGTATCCCCGGACACCTTCGAGCCGAGCTTCGAGTCACAGCATATTCAGAGCCACTACGTCCTTTACGAGTGACTTGGTGGGATCCAGGTCCGTCTCGATTCGATGAGTCTCCTCCTCGAAGTTTTGACAGAATTCTACACAAGGAAGGAAGAAAGGATCAGTTATGTCATCACTTTCAAAGTCCGCAGAGATTCACTCGTTCAAAGAAAGGTACCATCAAGCATGCCATACATCTTCTTCGCGAAACAGCCCAGATATTTTTCCAGCGCATCCCTCTTCTGGGTGAGCTGGTCCACCTTGTCATTCAGAGCCGTCTTCTCAGACTCAAAGGCACTCGCTTCATCTTCCATTTTCTTGGCCCACTCGGCCCGTTCTTTCTTAATCTCTTCAAAAGCAGTCTTCAGAGATGCATTTTCTTCTTCTAGCTTTCCGACTGAAGCCAACTTCACCTCCGCAGCCTCAGTCTTCTCCTTAGCAACCTTGTGAGACCCCGAGAGTTCTTTTTCTTTCTTCTCCAAGGCCTGGTTCATGGTGTCTAAAGAAATAACATTCCTGAGTCGCGCTTGAAGTTGACGGTTTTCATTACGCACATTTGTTCGAGTGAAACCACTCGACTCAAAGGACAGAAAGAAAGAATAACAGTGTACTCAGTCGACGGATTTACCTCCCATGGTCTTTGCATCCGTCTGAGCATGCTCCAAGTTCCTTTTTGTCAGATCCAAGTCTAGTTGAAGTTGGATCTTCTCCTTCTCCAAGGCGATTTACTGGGTCCCGAGCTCGCAAGTTTTCTGAGATCAGCTAAGAAACAATTCAGTCAACAATGATAAAGAGTTTCAAATATTCTTCCACTTCCGAGCGGAGAACGGCAAATCCAATTGCTACAAACAAAGAATTCTAAGACCCCTGCCAAATCGAACATTCGATAGCGGTCTTGGGGACTACACCCAGTGGGTGCACTCAGCGTGCCCCAGCTGGACTCATATCCATTCGGCTACAAACTGACTGATCCGAGTGAAGACCCAAAAGAGAGAGAGAGAGAGTTCATTAAGATCCCCGCCGAATCATACATTCGACGGCGGTCTCGGGGACTACACCCAGTGGGTGCACTCAGCGTGCCCCCACTAGACCCATTTACCACTTGGCGCGGCCTGACTGGCCCGAGTGGAGAGCTACAAGCAAAATGTTCTAAGACCCCCGCCGAATCATACATTTGACGACGGTCTTAGGGACTACACCTAGTGGGTGCACTCAGCATGCCCCCACTGGACCCATTTGCACTCAGCCTCAACCTAACAAGTCGGAGTGAAGAGTTACAGAATGAAAAGCTACGGCCAATTGGGTATTAAACCAAGAACACCCAGTCGGTGTGCAGAGTCAAGACAGGACAAAGTCCAATCAGAAATCAACTTACAATTGCACTTACTCGGACATTCGCCTGAAGAGCCGAACTGGCATCATAAGCCGACTTGCTGGCTTCATACACCTCCTTCAGACGCTGCATCATCAGGCCAGCCTGAATCATGGCTTCCTTGCTAGCTCTGGCCTGGTCTTCAGGAACATGATGTAGAGTGAATACAGTCAGTGCAGGAGTTGATTGTGCAGTCAGAGGGATTAGCACTTGTGATTGGCCAGCAGGTCCTGAAGCTGGAAGAGTTGATACCAAAGGCAGAGCAGTTGACAGTGGAGCAGTAAAGATAGCGCCAGCTTGAGATGAGCCACCAGGCTCCTGTGGCGTTGCAGCGAGCAGTACTCGGGGCGTTATGCTCGACGGCACCCTCCGAGTGAAACTGCTGGGGGTGCCCGAGGTCGTACCTTCGCCACCCGCACCTTTCGGAAGTTTGTCTTCATCGTCGTCAGGAAGTTGTATGATGTCTATTGGTTCTGCAGTCATTCAACAACAATATCCCATTCAATCGACAAATCAACCAATAAAACAGAACAGAGTGCAAATGCATCATACCTCGTCGAGAAGTGGCTGCGTCCGCAGTGTCCGCCTCCGCATGCTCCTCATCAACCTGCATGGGCGACGTTACTGAAGTAGCAGCTCTGGCACATAATGTTCACTATGTTAGCAAAGGCATGAAGTTCTGCAACAGCAAGAAAGAAAGAGAAAGAGAAGAAGCACTTACGTCGAAGCGATAAGCACCAAGACCTTGATTCGGGGGAGGGCCTTCCGAGGCTTCACTGGCGCAACCTTGGGCTATTTCACTGACTTTTCAGTCGGGTCTGGCGTTGCAGTCCGAGTGTGTTTTGGATTCCTGACACTCAACGCCACGGCCTTACCCTGGCTGATCACTGGATCTTGGGTCTATTTGGATTGACGTTCAGTGCGTGGAGGAGACTCGAATTCTTCACTCTCCTCCGACTCATCACTATTATCCTTGCTGTCATCGGCATAGTCGATATCAGCGCTGCCACCTTCACTCTCCATTCCTTCAACGAGTTGTTCTCCATTCGGCACAGGCAAATACATCTTCGTGAATGCCTGCAGAGCACAAGTATCAAAGTCAGTCGGTCTCTAGTACAGTCGCATGTTGAAAACAGAAAGCAATACACTCGACGAGCTATGTTTTAACTCTCCTAGAGGAGGCTCAGCGTCGAAGGGCAGAATTCGCTTGGATCCACGCGGGTTGTCACATGCTCTGCTGACTTTTTAGTCGGGTCTGGCATTGCAGTCCGAGTGCGTTTTGGATTCCTGACACTCGACGCCACGGCCTTACCCTGGCTGATCGCTGGATCTTGGGTCTATTTGGATCGACGTTCAGTGTGTGGAGGAGACTCGACTTCTTCACTCTCCTCCGAGTCATCACTATTATCCTTGCTGTCGTCGGCATAGTCGATATCAGCGCTGCCACCTTCGCTCTCCATTCCTTCAACGAGTTGTTCTCCATTCGGCACAGGCGAATACATCTTCGTTAACGCCTGCAGAGCACAAGTATCAAAGTCAGTCGGTCTTCAGTACAGTCGCATGTTGAAAACAGAAAGCAATACACTCGACGAGCTATGTTTTACCTCTCCTGGAGGATGCTCGGCGTCGAAGGGCAAAATTCGCTTGGATCCACGCGGGTTGTCACGGGCTCTGGTGATGCTCCTGAGCCACTGTGCCACAGTCTCCTCCTTGACTTCCTTTGGATGGGTTCGAGCGGTGTCATTTGCGCCTGAATACAGCCACATAGGATGGTCGCGTCCCTGCAGAGGCTGGATGTGTCGACTGAGGAACACCTCTAACAGGTCCAGGCCTGTCACCCCGCCCCGGATCAACTCAACTACAGCCTCAACCAGGATCCCCACATCAGCTTTCTCCTCATCCTCCACAGTTAGCGAGCGAGGAGAACTGAGTCTAGCCAACGAGAAAGGGGGAAGGCCAGTCGACGAGCCTGAGGTCAGAATGTTGTTGCAATAAAACCAGGTCGACTGCCAACACCTAACCGACTCGGGAAAGGTCATGGAAGGGAAAGCGCTTCTACCCCTCATCTGGACACCTAAGCCCCCGCACAACTGGATCACGTGGGTCTTCGCGTCACTCGAATTCGCTTTCTTAACCGATTGTGAGCGGCATGTAAAGATGTGTTTCAACCATCCCCAGTGGGGGGGAGCAGCCCAAGAAGTTCTCACACATTGAGATGAAGGCAGCAAGATACGATATTGCATTCGAAGGAAGATGATGGATTTGTGCGTCAAAGAAATTCAAGAAACCGCGGAAGAATGGATGGGGGGTTAAAGAAAAACCTCTCTCCATGTGAGTGAGGAGAAGGACCCGCTCCTCAGGGCGCGGTGCAGGCTCGATCTCCCCCTCCAGCAGCCTCCAAGACCCGGGGGCCAGCAGGCCATCGGCGGTGAGCCCCTCGAGGTCCTCCTCCGTGACCGTTGAGGGCAGCCAGTTGCCTTGGATCTAGCCCGGCGGCAGAGTGCACCGGGAGCTTGACCCCTTCTTCCCCATGGCTGCCTTCTTGGCGCGCTCCAGCTTTGCCATCTTGTCCTTCGCCATCTCCGCGGTGGTCATCGGAGCCGAGTGGGGTGACGCGGCGCAGGGGCGGAAGGGGCGGAGAGATGAAATGGAGAGGGGAAAAGAGGAGAGCATTCTTGCACGCCTCGGCCGCGTCGTCCTTTATACTCGCACGTCCGAGTGGCTGACCTATGGGCCAGCGCGATCTCAACGCATCCCACAACCGACGCCTGCTTGATATGTGGCAGAAAAGTTTGGATCAAAGATCGAGGAGTCCCCCCCCACTTGCCCCGCTTACCACGCTGCAGCCGGCCCGCGCGCTTCTCCAAATTTTTGAATCCAGCGAAATATAGGATCTAGCAAGGCAATCGATTGAGTCAGAGGTATCCATATCCATTCGGGTCAGATCCAATGCTTGACATCCCGCAGCTTGTTTCACTCGGACACTCAAGAAGCCAGAATCGATCAAGGCAATCGACGAAGGATTAGGCGATTCACGTACCTTCAGACTCCTTGGGGATGTCTTCGAGACATCGAGTCGGGTCGAAATCAGCTCCAATACCTCCTCACTCAAACCTCGAGCCATTCAGGGGCTAATGATGATGACATGTACCTAGGGTAGGGTCCTAGGCCTAACCAACATGCCCTATCCAAGGACACTACAGAAAGACTCCAAGACCTACAAAGTTAGAAAGGAGGTACCGACTAGAATGACCGCAGTGTGCAAGTCACTCGACAGACGATCCACTCAGTTACCCTACCCCCACTCGACCATCATCGTTCACTCGGAACATCTGATTTCACTCAATGAACAGAAGACCTAGAGCCACCCCAGGATGGCAACGGTCAGGCAATCACTCCGTCGCTATAAAGATCATTAGTTACAGGCGTTTCTAGTAATGTTCTCATTTTTAGTCTCTCATTGAACCCTTGCGTAATTGAGGGAGACGAGGGGCCAGTGGACTCTATATAAGCCGCCCCTCTCCTCCTACACAAGGGTTCGCACCCCCTGTAACTCAACACTCCATACAACAAAGCTCCTGCAGCACCAAGACGTAGGGCTATTACCTCCTTTGAGAGGGGCCCGAACTCGTAAATCCGAGTGTACAGCCTCGCCATAGCTAGGCTCTGCCCTCTCCTACGTACCCCCTATCTCTACTGTCAGATATGTTCCCACGATAGTTGGCGCCCACCTTGGGGCAGGCGTCTAAGCGACTTCCGGCGAGGTTGCGTTCTTCGAACTCCTTCGACATGGTTTCCGACGGCAGACTATCTCTGGGTCACGAGATCCGTCTCGACGCACTCAGTTTTTTCGCTGATGATTCGGCTTGGCTCCGGGAAGCCCCCCTTGACATCGAGGCACTCCCTGTTTGCGGGGCAGTGCACTTCCGTGCAAGTTCCTGCGGTGTCCTCCTGCGGCAGCCGTCGACTCAGTATCGGTCACCTCCGGTGGCGTCTTCCCTCCCCGCTGCTTGCCGTCACAAGCGATCCGGTCGCTTGCGGCTCCAGATGTGGGTGAAGCACGAGGTGGCTCATTAGTCATCCGCACCTCAGATCGCAGCGATTGAGCCCGACGAGTCCCTTTATGGCTTGTTCAATTTATCATCTGGTCACTCGGATACACTTTCCAAGTGCGAAAGCAATGACCCGGTGGCGGAAGTCCTCGTGATCAGCTCCCAGTGTAGCCCACCCGGATTTCCCCGTGGCGGCGGTGAAAGTGGGTGTCTATCGCACGCCAACGACGAGTACTACCCGCAGGCCCTCACTGCGGAACAAAGAGAAGAGCTACAGCGCAGGAACAAGCAGGTCCTGCAGACCCCCATTGCTGGGGAGACTGCTGAGGCCCAGGCCTTGGAAGCCGTGCGCATAGCCACTCTGGCTGAACGCGCGCGTCTCGAGGATCTCCAGAAGTCACTCAACGACCATGCTCGCAGGCAACCCCCAACTTCCAATCGACGGCAGCGACAGTTATTTCCGAGTGGACCGCAGGCGAGTTTGAGGTTTTCCGCACTTCGATTCAAAATGTTGCTGCTACGGCATGAATTGTAGATTCCATCCAACCGTCCCGATCTGAAGCTGGAGAAGGATTACGGCAAATCCGAGCGTTGCTCAGGGCCACTGGTGAACAGAACTCGGCTGTTTCCCAGTCGCGCAATAGAATCCATAGCAGGTCAGTAAGGGTGGATATAGTTTAGTCGGCACACAGTCCAAGATCACCTCCGCGGCGTGAGGATCATGGTTATCGCCAATATCATTACCTGGATCAAGGCCACGGTCAGTTCACTCCTTGACATCACCATGATGACCGCCGTCGAGCACCATCGCCTCTCCCGAGAGGCGGCTCGTACGTGCCCCGGCAGTTCACCGACAGGCGCCCGTATGGCGACGAGTGGAGGGAGCCAATCAATCCCAGAGATCCGAGGTTCAACGCAAGGTTAGTCCTGGTACAAGGTCTGGTCGACAGAGGCAAAGCTCGCCGTGAAAGCATGGACAGGGATCGTCTGAGTGGAAGTGGCGTCTTTGTTTCTGGGCCCGAGTGTTTCAGCAGGGCCATACGAACCGCTGAGATACCGCCCAACTTCAGATTCGCCACAGGCGTGAACAAATTCACTGGTGGGTCGAAGCCAGACATGTGGTTAGAGGATTACCGAGTGGCTATGCAGATCGATGGAGGTAATGATGATGTTGCCATGAAACACCTGCCCTTGATGCTAGAAGGATCGGCCCGGGTGTGGTTGAACCAGTTGGCTCCTGCCAGAATTTACTGCTGGGAAGACTTGGCCTGAGTGTTTATCAAAACATTCGATGGCACTTGCAAGCAACCTGCTGGGCTGACTGAACTGTAGCACTGCGTCCAAAAGCCAAATGAAACTTTGAGGGATTACATCCAGTGTTGGACCACCCTTCACCATGTGGTGGAGAATGTTTCAGAGCACCAAGCAGTCTGCGCCTTCAAGGAAGGTGTCCGGTACAGAGAACTCATCCTAAAGTTTGGTTGGTTAGGGACCCTGTCCATGACCCGAATGATGGAGATAGCCACTCGGTATGCGAATGGCGAAGAGGAGGACCGACTCCGTAGTGGCAAAGGAAAGGCTGTAGACCCTGACGCCGGAGGCGGGAATCCCAGTCGGAAACAGAAGCTCAAAGCTGAGGGCGCTGGTCAAGCAGAAGCAGCAGTAGTGGCTGCTCAAGGCAAGTTCAAAGGGAAGGCCAAAGAGCAGTGGATCCCTAAGAAGAAGAGAGACCAGTTGGGCTAGGACGTCCTGGATCTACCGTGTGCCATTCACACGAAGAAAGACGAAGAGGGCAACCTGATTTTACCCAAGCATACCACTCGACAGTGTAGACTCCTTATTCAACAGTTCCGTGAAGGTCAGCCGAGTGAAAAGGGCTCTGACAAAGACGGTGATGAAGAAAAGGCAGAAGATTACCCGAAGGTCAATGCCACTCTGGTGATTTTTGCTGACGTTGAGAGCAAAAGTCGACTGAAAGTCATCAACTATGAGGTGAACATGGTTGCTCCGGCGACTACAACGTACCTCAAGTGGTCAAAGACTCCCATTACCTTCAACCAGTCAGACCACCCAGCTCATGTTGCTAACCTTGGGCGGCAAGCACTGGTAGTGGATCCAGTCGTAGGAGGCACTCGGTTGCGCAAAGTTCTTATGGATGGTGGCAGTGGTTTGAACATTTTCTCTATGCTGAAACCCTCCAGGGGATGGGCATTACGATGTCCCGACTCAGTGAAAGCAACATGCAGTTTCACGGAGTCATCCCAGGGAAAAAGGCAAAGTCACTCGGTCAGATTGCTTTGGATGTGGTTTTTGGTGACTCGAAGAATTTTCGGAAGGAAAAGTTGACATTTGAAGTGGTGGATTTTCACAGTGCCTATCATGCTATTCTGGGCAGACCAACTTATGCTCACTTCATGGCCCGTCCATGTTATGTGTACCTTAAGCTGAAGATGTCCGGACCCAAGGACGTGATCACCATCACCGGGAATAGGCAGAGAGCCGAGGAATGTCTTCAGCAGGGATCCAAAATTACTTATGAGCAGATGGCAGTAGTGGAATTGGAAGAATACAAGAAGAATGCCGATCTGAGTGAGTTGCTCCGTTCAAAGAAGCCAGCTTCCGAGTCCGCTTTTCAGTCAGCAGGAGAAACCAAACAAGTTCACATTCACCCGGAAGATCCCGCGGCCGCTCCAACCAACATCTCAACAACACTCGATAGTAAATAGGAAGCCGCACTCATCCAGTTCCTCTGTGAGAACTGGGACATCTTTGCATGGAAACCATCCGACATGCCAGGTGTGCCCAGGGGACTGGCTGAGCACCGTTTGAGAGTTGACTCGAAGGCCAAACCTGTCAAAGAACATCTTCGCCGCTTTGCTGCGGAGAAGAGGAAGGCGATTGGTGAAGAAGTGGCTCCGCTCCTGGTGGCTGAGTTCATACGCCAAATATACCACTCCGAGTGGCTCGCCAACGTCGTCATGGTCCCCAAGAAGGACAAGTCACTCCGTATGTGCATTGATTTCAAGCATATCAATCGGGCATGCCCGAAAGATCATTTTCCGCTCCCTCGCATCGACCAAATTGTGGATTCCACTGCGGGATGTGAACGTTTGTCTTTTCTCGATGCGTATTTCGGATACCATCAGATCCGACTGTATGGGCCAGATGAAACAAAAACTGCCTTCATCACCCCTTTCGGGTGTTTTTACTCTGTCACCATGCCATTCGGTCTCAAAAATGCTGGCGCCACATTCATGCGCATGATTCAAAAGTGCCTACTCACTCAAATCAGCCGGCATGTCGAGGCTTACATGGATGATATCGTGGTCAAGTCACGCAAAAGTTCTGACCTGCTGACTGATCTTACTGAAACCTTTGCCAACCTGAGAAGGTACGACATCAAACTGAACCCGTCCAAATGCACCTTCGGAGTGCCA
This sequence comes from Thinopyrum elongatum, assembly GCA_011799875.1. Taxonomy (NCBI): domain Eukaryota; kingdom Viridiplantae; phylum Streptophyta; class Magnoliopsida; order Poales; family Poaceae; genus Thinopyrum; species Thinopyrum elongatum. The sequence continues at coordinate 110,013,693 of CM022298.1, read as the reverse complement.
GGAGGCAAGTTACTCGGTTTTCTCGTTTTCGAATGAGGAATAGATGCCAATCCCGAGAAAATTAGTGTGATTGTCCGAATGAAGCACCCCATGCACGTGCACGACATCCAAAAGCTCACAGGTTGTCTTGCAGCTCTCAGTCGGTTCATTTCTCACCTCGGAGAAAAAGCTTTGCCTCTGTACCGACTGATGAAGAAGTCTGACATGTTCGAGTGGACTCTAGAAGCAAAAGCATCGTTTGTTGAGCTCAAAGCCCTACTCTCCACCCAGCCGGTGCTTGCTGCTCTGAACAACAAAGAACCTTTACTTTTGTACATTGCGGCCACTTGTCAAGTTGTCAGCACAGTTCTCACAGTGGAACGAGAAGAAGAAGGCAAGGCCTACAAAGTTCAATGACCAGTGCATTATATCTCTGAAGTTTTAACTTCGTCCAAGCAAAGGTATCCTCACTATCAGAAGCTTGTCTATGGCATTTACCTGACTGCAAAGAAAGTTGCACATTATTTCCTAGAACACTCAGTCTCGGTCATCAGTGATGCCCCGCTGTCTGAAATCATGAACAATCGGGATGCAACTGGTCGAGTGGGTAAATGGGCCATCGAGCTCCTCCCTTTTAACATTAAGTTTGAAGCGAAGAAGGAGATCAAGTCTCAAGCACTCGCAGATTTCTTGGCCGAGTGGATAGAACAGCAACAGCCGACTCAGATTCACTCAGAGCATTTGACTATGTTCTTGGATGGATCTAAAATGCTGAATGGTTCCGGTGCCAAAGTGGTCCTGGTGTCTACAAGAGGTGATCGACTTAGTTATGTCCTACAGATTCACTTCGATTCCACCAATAACGAGGCTGAGTATGAAGCACTCCTCTATGGGTTGTGTATGGCCATCTCACTCAGTGTCTGTCACCTGTTGGTCTACGGTGACTTGGATTTGGTGGTCAATCAAGTGATGAAGGAGTGGGACGTCAGAAACCCTACTATGACAGGATACTGCAATGCAGTGAGGAAGCTAGAGAAGAAGTTCGAGGGTTTGGAGCTTCACCACATTCCCCGAATCAAAAATCAAGCAGCCGATGATCTGGCAAAAATTGGTTCCACTCGGAAACCTATCCCCAGCAATGTGTTTCTTGAGCACCTCCATTCCCCGTCAGTGCAGGAGGATCCTTTCACTGAAGAGCCTCCCCAAGCAATAAGTCCTACTGATCTGACTGAAATCAAGATCCCTGCAGTCATTGACTTGGTTATGGAGATTCTGGTAATTACCCCCGACTGGACAGTGCCATACATTGCATATTTGCTTAGACAAGAACTCCCAGAAGATGAAGTTGAAGCACATCAGATTGACCGCAGATCCAAAGCTTTCACTGTGATGAATGGACAGCTTTACAGAGAGAGTGTCACTGGCATAGCCCAACGATGTATTTCCCTGAGGAAGGTCGACTGATCTTAGAAGAGATCCACTCGGAGACCTGTGGCCACCATGCGTCCTCTCGGACAATTATGGTCAAAGCATACCGAGCCGGATTTATTGGCCACGAGCCAACGAAGCCGCCAAAGAGATTGTTCAACACTGCCAGGGGTGTCAGTTCTATGCAAACTTGTCCCACAAACTTGCATCTTCTTTGAAGACCATTCCACTTGTCTGGCCGTTTGCTGTGTGGGGATTGGACATGGTTGGACCACTCAGGACCGGCAGAAGCGGTTTCACTCATCTGCTCGTAGAAGTCGACAAATTCACCAAGTGGATTGAGGCTAAACCTATTAAGAAGCTAGACTCATGAATAGCCATCAAGTTCATGAGAGAGTTGATATTCAGATATGGAGTCCCACACAGTATCATTACAGACAATGGCTCAAATTTTGATTCGAAAGAATTCAGAAACTTCTGTGCCACCCAAGGCACTCGGGTAGATTACGTATCCGTTACGCAATCGCAGTCGAATGGTCAAGCTGAGAGGGTGAATGGTCTTATCCTTCAGGGGTTGAAGCCATGGCTCATGCGTGATCTCGAGCATGCAGCTAGAGCCTGGGTGACCGAACTGCCGTCTGTCCTATGGGGTTTAAGGACAACTCCTAACCGGTCCACTGACCAGACCCCTTTCTTCCTGGTGTATGGAGCCGAAGCCGTGCTGCCAAGTGATCTCCTCCATAATTCACCCCGAGTGGAACTCTACTCAGAAGCTGAGGCAGAACAGGCACGGCAAGACGCCGTCGATCTTTTGGAAGAAGAATGAGAGATGGCCCTGATGCGGTCGACTGTTTATCAGCAAGATCTTCGTCGATTCCATGCCAAGAACGTCAAAGGTTGAGCGTTTCAAGAAGGAGATCTTGTGCTCCGAGTGGATCAGCAGCGACCACACAAACTCACCCCTACGTGGGAAGGCCCCTTCATCGTCACTAAGGTGCTACATAACGGGGCCTACCACCTCTACAACCTCGCGAACAAGATTGATGAGCCGCGCGCCTGGAACGCAGATCTTCTTCATCAATTCTATACTTGACAATCAGATTGTCGAGATGTAATAAGAGTACTTTTAGATTGTTTATCAAAGACATGACTCCTGCAGTTCCATGATGATTTCTCTCGCATATGTGCATGTTCAAAACCCCCAGTGGGTGGCTTAGTCGTGAGCCAGTCATCGCCTAAGTTAAAAATCTACTCCGAGTGAGAGCATCCCTCTCACTCGGAGGCTTAGCCGCGAGCCAGCCCTCGCCTAAGTTAAAAATCTACTCCGAATGTGAGCATCCCTCTCACTCGGAGACTTAGCCGCGAGCCAGTCCTCGCCTAAGTTAAAAATCTACTCCGAGTGAGAGCATCCCTCTCACTCGGGGAATTAGCCGCGAGCTAGTCCTTGCCTAAGTTAAAAATCTACTCCGAGTGAGAGCATCCCTCACGCTCGGAGGCTTAGCCGCAAGCCAGTCCTCTCCTAAGTTAAAAATCTACTCCGAGTGTGAGCATCCCTCTCCCTCGGGGACTTAGCCGTGAGCCAGTCCTCGCCTAAGTTAAAAATCTACTCCGAGTGAGAGCATCCCTCTCACTTGGAGGCTTAGCCGCGAGCCAGTCATCGCCTAAGTTAAAAAATCTACTCCGAGTGTGAGCATCCCTCCCACTCGAGGGTTTAGCCGGGAGCCAGTCCTGGCCTAAGTTAAAAATCTACTCCGAGTGTGAGCATCCCTCCCACTCGGGGGCTTAGCCGCGAGCCAGTCCTCGCCTAAGTTAAAAATCTACTCCGAGTGGGAGCATCCCTCCCACTCGGGGGCTTAGCCGCCAGCCAGTCCTCACCTAAGTTAAAAATCTACTCCAAGTGTGAGCATCCCTCCCACTTGGGGGCTTAGCCGCGAGCCAGTCCTCGCCTAAGTTAAAAATCTACTCCGAGTGTGGGCATCCCTCCCACTCGGAGGCCTAGCCGCGAGCCAGTCCTCGCCTGAGTTAAAAATCTACTCCGAGTGAGAGCATCCCTCCCACTCGAGGACTTAGCCGCGAGCCAGTCCTCGCCTAAGTTAAAAATCTACTCTGAGTGTGAGCATCCCTCTCACTCAGGGGCTTAGCCGTGAGCCAGTCCTCGCCTAAGTTAAAAATTTGCTCCAAGTGAGAGCATCCTTCTCACTCGGGGGCTTAGCCACGAGCCAGTCCTTGCCTAAGTTAAAAAATCCATTCACTCAGAATATGCAGTAAACTGGAAAGCAACGGTTCATATAAATTTGCAACCTAAAGTTCAGAAACACAGGCAAAAGTACTTGGACAGAAGGCCTGAACGAGTTTAACGGTTACAAGATCACTCAGCATTCCGAGGCAAATAAGTTTGAATCATAAAGTTTTTTCTTCACGCGTCGGGGGGACTCGCTGGCTCGACGAAGATGTCCAGGTCAATGCCATCAGCTATCCGAGTGGCTACCTCGATGAAAGTCTTCATGAAGCATTCAAACTGGAGCTTCTTCGTATTTGCCACCTGAAGAGCCTTCAACTTGTCCTCCTTGACATCCTTACAATGGACACGAACAAGGGAGAGCACCACATTGGCTCCACAGCGAGCAGCAGATTTCTTCCATGCTTGCACTCAATCAGGGATTTCATTGAGTCAAGTCATCAGTGACTCAAGATCATTCTGAAGCGTAACCTTCGGCCACAATTCTTTGTCTATCTTTGCCAGCGCGGCCTTCAGACGAGTGATGTATCCCCGGATGCCTTCAAGTCAAGCTTCGAGTTGCAGCATATTCAGAGCCATTGCATCCTTTACGAGTGACTTGGTGGGATCCAGGTCCGTGTTGATCCGATCAGTCTCCTCCTCGAAGTTTTGACAGAATTCTGCACAAGGAAGGAATAAAGGATCAGTTATGTCATCACTTTCAAAGTCTGCAGAGATTCACTCGATCAAAGAAAGGTACCTTCAAGCATGCCATACATCTTCTTCGCAAAACTGCCCAGATATTTTTCCAGCGCATCCCTCTTCTGGGTGAGCTGGTCCACCTTGTCGTTCAGAGCCGTCTTCTCAGACTCAAAGGCACTCGGTTGATCTTCCATTTTCTTGGCCCACTCGGATCGTTCTTTCTTAAGCTCTTCAACAGCAGTCTTCAGAGATGCATTTTCTTCTTCTAGCTTTCCGACTGAAGCCAATTTCACCTCCGCGGCCTTAGTCTTCTCCTTAGCCACCTTCTGAGCCCCTGCGAGTTCTTTGTCTTTCTTCTCCAAGGCCTGCTTCATGGTGTCTAAAGAAATAACATTCCTGAGTCGCGCGTGAAGTTGATGGTTTTCATTATGCACATCTATTCGAGTGAAACCACTCGGCTCAAAGGACCAAAAGAAAGAATAACAGTGTACTCAGTCGACGGATTTACCTCCCATGGTCTTCGCCTCCATATGAGCGTGCTCCAAGTTCCTTTTTGTCAGATCCAAGTCTAGTTGAAGTTGGATCTTCTCCTTCTCCAAGGCGATGTACTGGGTCCCGAGCTCGCAAGTTTTCTGAGATCAGCTAAGAAACAATTCAGTCGACGATGATAAAGAGTTTCAAATATTCTTCCACTTCCATGTGGAGAAGGGCAAATCCAATTGCTACAAACAAACAATTATAAGACCCCCGCCGAATCGAACATTCGATAGCTGTCTCGGGGACTACACCCAGTGGGTGCACTCAGCGTGCCCCCAGTGGACTCTTATCCATTCGGCTACAGACTGACTCATTCGAGTGAAGAGCCAAAAGAGAGAGAGAGAGAGAGTTCATTAAGACCCCTGCCAAATCATACATTCGGCGGTGGTCTCCGGGACTACACCCAGTGGGTGCACTCAGCGTGCCCCCACTGGACCCATTTCCCACTTGGCCTCAGCTCGACAAGTCCGAGTGGAGAGTTACAGAATGAAAAGCTATGACCAATTGGGTATTAAACCAAGAACACCCAGTCGGTGTGCAGAGTCAAGACAGGACAAAGTCCAATCAGAAATCAACTTACAATCGCACTTACTCGGACATTCGCCTGAAGAGCCGAACTGGCATCATAAGCCGACTTGCTGGCTTCATACACTTCCTTCAGACGCTGCATCATCAGGCCAGCCTGAATCATGGCTTCCTTGCTGGCTCTGGCCTGGTCTTCTGGAACATGATGTAGAGTGAATACAGTCGGCGCAGGAGTTGATGATGCAGTTGGAGGGATCAGCACTTGTGATTAGCCAGCAGGTCCCGAAGCTGGAAGAGTTGATACCAAAGGCAGAGCAGTCGACAGCGGAGCAGTAAAGATAGCGCCAGCTTGAGATGAGCCACCAGGCTCCTGTAGCATCGCAGCGGGTAGTACTCGGGGCGTTATGCTTGACAGCACCCGCCAAGTGAAACTGCAGGGGGTGCCCGAGGTCATACCTTCGCCACCCGCACCTTTCGGAAGTTCGTCTTCGTCATCGTCAGGAAGTTGTATGTTGTCTGTTGGTTCTGCAGTCATTCAACAAAAATAGCCCGTTCAATTGACAAATCAACCAATAAAACAGAATAGAGTGCAAATGCATCGTACCTCACCGAGAAGTGGCTGCGTCCGCAGTGTCCGCCTCCCCATGCTCCTCATCAACCTGCATGGGCGTTGTTACCGAAGTAGCAGCTCTGGCACATAATGTTCACTCGGTTAGCAAAGGCACGAAGTTCCGCAACAGCAAGAAAGAAAGAGAAAAAGACGAAGCACTTATGTCAAAGTGATAGGCACCGAGACCTTGATTTGGGGGAGGGCCTTCCGAGGCTTCACTGGCGTAACCTTGGGTTGTTTCGCTGACTTCTCAGTCGGGTCTGGCGTTGTAGTCTGAGTGCGTTTTGGATTCCTGACACTCGACGCCACAGCCTTACCCTGGCTGATCGCTGGATCTAGGGTCTGTTTGGATCGACGTTCAGTGCGTGGAGGAGACTCGACTTTTTCAGTCTCCTTCGAGTCATCACTATTATCCTCGCTGTCGTCGGCATAGTCGATATCAGCGCTGCCACCTTCGCTCTCCATTCCTTCAACGAGTTGTTCTCTATTCAGCACAGGCGAATACATCTTCATGAATGCCTGCAGAGCACAAGTATCAAAGTTAGTCGGTCTTCAGTACAGTCACATGTTGAAAACAGAAAGCAATACACTCGATGAGCTATGTTTTACCTCTCCTGGAGGATGCTCGGCGTCAAAGGGCAGAATTCGCTTGGATCCACGCGGGTTGTCACGGGCTCCGGTGATGCTCCTGAGCCACTGTGCCACAGTCTCCTCCTTGACTTCCTCTGGATGGGTTTGAGCGGTGTCATCTATGCTTGAATACAACCACATAGGGTGGTCACGTGCTTGCAGAGGCTGGATGCGTCGACTAAGGAACACCTCTAATTGGTCCAGGCCTATCACCCCGCCCTGGATCAACTCAACTACAGCCTCAACCAGGATCCCCACCTCAGCTTTGTCCTCCTCCTCCACAGTCAGCAAGCAAGGAGAACTGATTCTAGCCAACGGTAAAGGGGGAAGGCCTGTCAACAAGCCTAGGGTCGGAATTTCGTTGCCGTAAATCCAGGTCGACTGCCAACCCCTAACCGACTAGGGAAAGGTCATGGAAGGGAAAGCGCTTCTACCCCACATCTGGACACCTAAGCCCCCGCACAACTGGATCACGTGGGTCTTCGCGTCACTCGAATTCGCTTTCTTAACCGATTGTGAGCGGCATGTAAAGATGTGTTTGAATAATCCCCAGTTGGGGGGACAGCCCAAGAAGTTATCACACATTGAGATGAAGGCAGCAAGATACGATATTGCATTCGGAGGAAGATGATGGATTTGTGCGCCAAAGAAATTCAAGAAACCGCGGAAGAATGGATGGGGGGCATAGAAAAACCTCTCTCCACGTGAGTGAGGAGAAGGACCCGCTCCACAGGGCATGGTGCACGCTCGATCTCCCCCTCCGATAGCCTCCAAGACCCGGGGGCCAGAAGGCCGTCGGTGGTGAGCCCCTCGAGGTCCTCCTCCATGACTGTCGATGGCAGCCAGTCGCCCTAGATCTAGCCCGGCGGCAGAGTGGGCTGGGAGCTTGACCCCTTCTTCCCCTTCACCGCCTTCTTGGCGCGCTCCAGCTTCGCCGTCTTGTCCTTCGCCATCTCCACGGTGGTCGTCAGAGCCGAGCGGGGCGGCATGGTGCAGGGGCGGAAGGGGCGGAGAGATGAAGTGGAGAGGGGAAATGAGGAGAGCACTGTTGCATGCCTCGGCCGCGTTGTCCTTTATACCCGCACGTCCGAGTGGCTGACCTATGGGCCAGCGCGATCTCAGCGCATCCCACAACCGACGCCAGCCTGATACGTGGCGGTAAAGGTGGAGCGAAGATCGAGGAGTCCCTCCCCACTTGCCCCGCTTACCGTGCTGCAGCCGACCCGTGCGCTTCTCCAAATTTTCGAATCCCGCGAAATCCAGGATCCAGCAAGGCAATCGATTGCGTCAAAGATATCCATATCCATTCGGGTCGGATCCAATGCTCGACATCCCGCAGCTTGTTTCACGCGAACACTCAAGAAGCCAGAATCGATCAAGGCAATCAACGAAGGATTAGGCGATTCACGTACCTTCAGACTCCTAGGGGATGTCTCCGAGACATCGAGTCGGGTCGAAATAAGCTGCAATCCCTCCTCACTCGAACCTCGATCCATTCGGGGGCTACTGATGATGACATGTACCTAGGGTAGGGTCCTAGGCCTGACCTACATGCCCTACCCAAGGACACTACCCAAAGACTCCAAGACCTACAAAGTTAGAAAGGAGGTACTGACTGGAATGACCGCAGCGTGCAAGTCACTCGACAGACGATCCACTCGGTTACTCTACCCCCACTCGACCATCGTTATTTATTCAGAACATCTGATTTCACTCGAAGAACAGAAGACCTAGAGCCACCCCAGGATGGCAACGGTCAGGCAATCTCTCCGTTGCTATAAAAATCATTAGTTACGGGCGTTTCCAGTAACGTTCTTGTCTTTTACTCTCTCATTGATCCCTTGCGTAACTGAGGGCGACGAGGGGCCAGCGGACTCTATATAAGCTGCCCCTCTCCTCCGGCACAAGGGTTCGCACCCCCTGTAACTCAACACTCCATACAACAAAGCTCCTGCTGCACCGAGATGTAGGGCTATTACCTCCTCCGAGAGGGGCCTGAACTTGTAAATCCGAGTGTACAACCTCGCTGTAGCTAGGCTCTGCCCCCTCCTACGTACCCCCTATCTCTACTGTCAGATCTGTTCCCATGACAGTCTCGCCATTCTCCGATTTCTTCTATGCCATCCTTTCTCATTACCAAATCCACGCCCTCCATCTTCAGCCCAACTCCATTCTTCTCCTGTCCGTCTTTGCCTTCTACTACGAGGCCTTCGTGGGCATGAGGCCGTCGATGGTGCTTTTCCACCAGTTCTTCAGCTTGCGGTTCACCACTCGGGGCCAGCGATCTGCGTGCGTCTCCTTCATCGATGTACATGGCAGGAACTCCCTCTTGAGAGCCGGGAAGAAGGTGGAAGGATACCGGCAACGCTGGGTCTTCATGGATGCGCGCCACACAAACCCGCTCATGATGACCCCGGCGGCGCTGCCCGCGTAGACCCCTGGGTGGGGGCACGAAAAGCTCACTGACCCCAGAACGCGACCCGTCTTGGAGAGGGTAGACGTGCATGGGGAGACGACACTGACGGGGGCGATGATCGTCAAAGAGTTCTTGGGGCAGCGCATTGCGCCGCTCCAAGCGCATTAACGACCCATGTGGGAGTTCTCCAGTGCGGGGGACATGATGAGGCTGCACTCCGCCGGCCTGATGACTGAAGAGCTGGACGTGGCCTTGGCAACCCTGCTTGGCCACCTCCCTAGGAACCATCCTGAGGACGCGGCCCCGCTGTACAGCTACGACAACCAGGAGGAGCTGCTTGAGGGGATGCCCGCCTTCGACGAGTGGGGGCTCGTGCCGCGCGACCATGCCAGCTCGCCTATAGTGCTGTCCTCCAGCGAAAGTGACTACGATGAGGACTCAGAGGAAACGGAGGAGGACGACCTCGGGAGGGCGTGCCGCCATCGCTTCGCCAGAACCTCCTTGGCCTCGCGGATGACGACGCCGCTGACGAGCCTCCGCCTGCGGCTTCCCCACACCCCGCCAGGGCGTCCAGGAGGGCGGAGTCAGCTCTCCCGTCTGCACAAGCATCGGGTGAGGTGGCTCCAGGCATGGGGGCGGTCGAGCCACCATCGACCGTGGTCCTTCAGGGGGGGGGGGGCTCGGCCCTCCCCAGGGGGTGACGACGCAGCGAGGCTCGCCATGGGCCGCCCCGAGGATCCCCGAGGCAGCGTGGGAATGGCACCCGGCAAAGGCGGTGGCACGCCGGCCTCCGCAGACGAAAAGAAGAGGAAGTGGACCGCGCCGGATGAGTAAGTACCCCTGCTCGCCCTTTGGTTGCGTGCCTGTAGTCAGTATATTCATGCTGACTCCCTGCTACATCGAATCAAGCGCGATGGCGTAGAGAAGAAGAAGAAGGTGATCGCCATGGTGAAGGTACCCTCTGTCCTGATGGTGGCGTCGATGCTTTATGCCGGACTGCATCCGAGGTGGTGCACTACCTTGGGCGTGGGTTGATTTTTGGTGGATATATTTTTCTCGATTGGTGCAATTTATACTATGCCGAGATATATAGCCAGTAGCCCTCAAGGTGTGTGTTGGTATAAAACCCGAGATACAGCTGAAGGAAAGCATGAAACCGTTGATCCCAATAGCCCCTGAGACTCTGGTTGATACGCGAAATCGGCCTGAGGATCAATTCCTAGCTCGGCAGCATACGCAAGAATGGAAACATGGTGTGCATAGTCCTCGAGACTCAGGTAGGGTGCGGCCGACCAACCTGAGGTTCGTAATCTCCTCAGAAACTATTTACACTTTGTAAATTGTCTGCATTGAGTCGTCAATGCAGTAGCCGCCGAGCCACTGGCCGGGTGGCAACACCAGATCAGGGGATCGATGTAACCCATTAATGGCTTTAAAGTGAGAAGCACGAAGCCCAATAGCCCCCGAGCTTTAATGTGGGCACGGGTGGCCGAATTAAGAATCGATATCCGCTTGATAGAAAATTTTGTTGTGTTTAACACAGACTTCTCGGAAAAGAGAATAAAGATCTCTTAGAGGAGTTAGAGCTAGCAAAAACTGAGCTCGCCAAGGTCACCCCCAAGGGGCTTAATAGATAGGAAATCAATGCCAATAGGGAATTATGAGAGCGTTATGTCAGCTGCTCGGTTGTCTCAGCGAGATTGTGCCCTTGACCCTTTAAAAGATGGGCTGCAGTAAATTGACTTTACTCACAATTTATGTGTAATGATTCTATGTACCCAAGTACTTTACATCATTAATGTTCGGATTCGCATTGTACAAAACTTTGTTGATCGACCATCGGCTTCAACCTCCTCGGCCAGTGGCCGGGGAGTGTTTGTCCTGCTTTATAAAGCCTTTATGAGGGCAAAGATTTATGGCAAACAAGGCAATCTGGCCATACGGTTTTATAAACAAAGGTACATGGAGAGATATGTTATATTACTATTTAACAATGTTGGGGATATCGCTTATCGGGAACTTATCGGTCGACCCATGATAAGGGGTAAATCGGCCAGTTTATCGGCATATCGGCCAATTTATCGCCATATCGGCTGATTAATCGGCCGATTTATCTTATCGGTCAGACAACGGTAAGCGATAAATCGGCCAATTTATCAGAATATCGGAAGATATCTTGAACAGTGCTATTTAATGTAAGAAACATCTTCTGAGAAAAATAGTCCCTTTATAAGTTCCTTTTCCTAGGCTGTCATGTTGATTATGATCATGAAACCTCAACTCTGATCAATGTGGGAGGAAAATATTGAGGATTTAGTTTGGGGAAAGTTCCCAAACTCTGTGGTCATTAGTGAACCTAATTTTCACTTCTGCCGTTGCCGACCACTTATATTCTTAAGATGGCCAGCTTTCGGCTTCACCCAGTCTGAGGTACTAACCCGGATGACCCGGAAGTAACAATCACAAAGGTGCTCCCTTCCCCCCCTAGCCGAACAATCGGGAACATAGGGTTAAACAAAGGAGCCAGGCAACCCAGCTTGGCCAAAATCTTAAGTCAAATTGATGCATATTTATGGCTTTATAACAATAATTACGGAAGACAGCGCTTATATATTGAATACAAACGCTGATGATATATATTTATTTTGACTCCGTTGTGACTGTTTATCATTTGAAAGTGGCCCATCGTTGGCTTCTAACCCTTTGTAGATGCTACACAGGGTGTTTCTGCAGTAACAAGACAACCCTTAGCCGACATCTCGGTGCCCGGAGGTGGTTGCGTTAGCGGAAACGAGGCAATAAGAAATGCAGGCTTTATAACTTTCACTTAGTCATAGGAGCTTAAAGTTGGGAGGCCATTTACTAGCCCCTAGTTAGTGTTCGGTGTCAGCCGAGGTCAAGACATTAACACTTCGACCAATTTTATGAAAGGCTCATCGTTTAACACGGGGTAACCTCTATCGATCTATAGTTTAACATGGTCATCGGATCGCTGACCAGTTTGCGCTCATTGTGACATCAGTTTTCGTCTTTCTCCGCTGAGGTACTTGACCAGTTAAACTGGAAGTACATTCGCAGTGGTTCTCCTTTTACCCTTAGCCGAACAATCAGGAACGTAAGGAGTAAGCACAGGAGCCGGGCAACCCAACTATTGACCAAAGACACAATTCAAAACTGATGCATATAAAGCAATATCCGAGAATGTTTTGCCGAGGACTCCTCGGAGTACCTCGGCTTTTGGTGAGTTCGGCACTAGCTGTAGCCCCCCGTTGATATTGCCGACGCTTTAAAAGTGCCCGGGGTTGCACTGCAAGACTTATGCTGGAGACACACAAGTAGGTGAAAAGTGCCATAAGATGAGAAAACCAAAAAAACTTTTAGTAAAAACTTTACGTCCGAACTAAATCAAAATTTTTTGGGTGCCAATCCGAAATTGGTCTTAAAATTATCTTGTGCTTCCGTCGTGCTTTGACATGACATATCCAATCTCTAGACTCCAAGTAGGTTAGCCTCCGGCTTCAACCTCCCTATCCTGAAGTTGCAGTACTTCCCAAAGGCCAGTTTAGCGAACTAAACTTAAGCGGCTTTAGAGAGAAACCAGGCTAGTCGACTACTGACCACATACTCGAGTCGAGAAAGGAGTGGTAGAAAAAGACTTTGCAACGACTAAGAAGAAACAATTTATTATAAAACGGCTCATATAAATTAAAGAGCCCCCAGCTAACATTGGAAAAAGAAGTGTTTTTAACACTTGGTTGAACCAAAAAAAATTGAAAATTAAAAAGGTTGAGCATGAAAGCGACTTAGCTTGTTAATGTGCTCGATGTTGATGACGCGGTCCGAGCTTGTGGCGGGAGGAGGACGCCCATCAAACTTTGAAAAATATGACATGGTGCATAGTCCTTGGCTTGAGCGAGGTCCTAGCCCCCAGGCCCGTCCCGAGGTGACCGGGTGAGGAGCTCGGCACTCCGAAGTGGTGACACAGCGCGGCCGCTGTGGCGAGGTGAAGCCCCTAGTCTAGCCGAGGTGACGGAGTAGGTCGGTGGGGTAACGCCGAAATCTCTAACCGAGTAGGTCGATGAAGTGATGGTGAACCCCCCGGTCTAGCTGAAGTGTCGGGGCAGGTCGGCGCAGTGGTCATCGGCTTGATGAAGCGACAGCATGGCGATGCCGGCAAGGGTGGCTCGCCGAGCTGATGACGCAATTTGGTCGACGAAGGCAGGGCAACGACATCGGCACGCCGAGGTGACCGTGTGATGTAGTCAAAGTTGATCACCTATGCACATAAAATAATGCAAGCAAGAAAGAATAATAATTGATAGAATAAAAAAATTGCATAATTAATTTATGCGAAGTGAATAATCTGGTAAATATGGCCTCGGTGCCAAGGTTGATTCGACGAAGTTCCAACGCATAGGTCAGAAATTTCATGACGACGTTGTGGCACGAAGTTGTCGACACAGGTCGGCTAGCCGAGGTGACGAGGAGAGGCTAGCCAGGTGTCGAATGTTGGTAGAATATATCTGCAAAAATTAATACAGTGCAGACCAACAGAAAATATTCTGCATAATATGTACTAAACGAATGGTTAGGAAAAATTAAACCTGTTTGACGGATGATGACTGCGGTATATAGCATATACCAAAGCAAGTAAAAGAAAATAGTCTATACGAAACAAGCCCGAACTAGTTCAACGAAAATATTCGCTTTGATCTTTATGTGAAGTAGTATTTTGGGTTACCACAATCAAGCCACGTCTTGGGCACCATGCTCCAAAAGTAGTAGTGAATTAGGTTAGTACAAGTAGTCAATTGCGTGAAGTATTACTTCAGGTCTATGCACTTTTTAGAAAAAGTAGGAGAAGACCAGCGACCGAGCAGGAGATGAATTAGAAAAAAGGAAGGGAAATGAATCTCCCTGATGTGTGCGTTCCACCGAGCTGATTTGATCAGCTGATGGGCGATGTTGCTGCGTGTGAGCAGTACTAGTCCAAGGTGGCTCCTCGGCTAGGGCGCCGCTTGATGGATTTTTCTATTGCATGCATGAAAGTTTCTTCAACACCTCCATGGCGCGTGAGAATCGCAGCGGAGCTCAGACCTGACGTACTGTGATTGCTTGTATCTGCATTGGTATTTCCCCGAAGAGGAGAGGATGATGCAACACAACAACGGTAAGTATTTCCCTCAGTTATGAAACCAAGGTTATCAATCTAGTAGGAGAACTAAGAAACACTATGTAAATGGTACCTGCACACAAATAACAAATACTTGCAACTCAATGCGTAAGAGGGGTTGTCAATTCCTCCTCGGTATTGAGATAGATTAAATTGTATGAGATTTGATAAGCAGATCTGACAAAAACACAAAACAAAATAAATAAAGAAAAAGTGCAGCAAGGTATTTTTGGGTTTTTGGAATAATAGATTTCAAAACAATATGACAGAAATAGACCTGGGGGCCGTAGATTTCGCTAGTGGCTTCTCTTGAGAAAATAGCATACGGTGGGTAAACAAATTACTGTTGGGCAATTGATAGAAGAGCAAATAATTATGACGATATCCAAGGCAATGATCATGTATATAGGCATCACGTCCAAGATTAGTAGACCGACTCCTGCCTGCACTAGTACTATTACTCCACACATCGACCGCTATCCAGCATGCATCTAGTGTATTAAGTTCATGGAGAAATGGAGTAATGCAATAAGAACGATGACATGATGTAGACAAGATCTATTCATGTAGGAATAGACCCATCTTTTTATCCTTAATAGCAATGATACATGCGTGCCTTGCTACCCCTTCTATCACTGGGTGAGGACACCACAAGATCGAACCCATCACAAAGCACTTCTTCCCATTGCAAGAAAAATCAATCTAGTTGGGCAAACCAAACCATAGTTTCCGAGAAGAAATACGAGGCTATAATAATCATGCATATAAGAGATCAAATAAGACTCAAATAATATTCACACATAGAACTGATCATAAACTCGCAATTCATCAGATCCCAACAAACACACCGCAAAAAGTCATTACATCAAATAGATCTCTAAGAACATCGAGGAGAACATTGTATTGAGAATCAGAAAGAGAGAAGAAGCCATCTAGCTACTGCATACGGACACATAGGTCTGTGGTAAACTACTCACGCATCATCGGAGGACTACCAATGAGGATGATGAACCCCTACATGATCGTGTTCCCCTCCGGCAAGGTGCCGGAATAGGGCTCTAGATTGGATCTCATGGTTCTGGAACTTGAGGCGGCTGGAATTGTTTTTCGTCGACTCCCCTAGGGTTTCTGGAATATTAGGGTATTTTATAGAGCTGAGAGGCGGTGGAAAGGACTCCCGTGGGCCCCACTAGCCACCATGGCACGCCTGAGGCATTTGGACTTCGTTTGATATGGATATTCTGCGAAGTGAAAAACAAGCAAAAACAGCAACTGGCACTGGGCACTATGTCAATAGGTTAGTCCCAAAAAATGATATAAAGTTGCTATAAAATGAATGTAAAACATCCAAGAAGGATAATATAATAGCATGGAGCAATAAAAAATTATAGATATGTTAGAGACGTATCAGCATCCCCAAGCTTAATTCCTGCTCGTCCTCAAATAGGTAAATGATAAAAACAGAATTTTTGATGTGGAATGCTGCCTAACATGTGGATGGCATATTCTTTTATTTTGTCGCATGGACATTTGAACTTTTAGATGATTCAAAGCAATAGTCTATATTTGACATGAAGATTTCAATACTCAAGCATATCAACAAGCAACCATGTCTTTCAAAATATCAACACTAAAGAAAGTTATCCCTAGCCCATCATGCTCAATCATTGATCCATTCATGAAACACACTCGAATATTAGCTACATCCAATGCACAAGTATGATCATAGTGCTCCCTAGTTGGTGCTTTTATAAGAGAATATGGCGACTCAAATAAAAAATAAAGATTGCATAAAGTAAATAGATAGGCCCTTCGCAGAGGGAAGCAGAGATTTGTAGAGGTGCTAGAGCTCAAAGTTTAAATTGAGAGATAAAATATTAGAGAGGCATGCTTTTCCCATCAATGAAAATGACCGAGAATTCCCAATACTTTCCATGCTAGATACATCATAGGCGGTTCCCAAACATAAAATAATGTTTATTCCTTTTTCCACCATTCTTTCACAATCCATGGCTAGCCGTATCCACGTTTTCCTTCCATACCAACACTTTCCAAGGAATTTGTTATTTGACATCATAAAGTAAATTTATTTTTCATTTCGGGACTGGGCATCCCTATTACCGCCACACACTCGTGCAATGACAAGTGAATAAACACTCATCTTGAGAATAACACATCTAGCATGGAAAAATATTGGCCACCCCCTACCGCTTCAAGAGCGGTACGGGCACACAAAAAGGAAATTCATTTTGAAAATTAGAGTTGGCACATATAAA
Organism: Thinopyrum elongatum; assembly: GCA_011799875.1. Lineage (NCBI taxonomy): Eukaryota > Viridiplantae > Streptophyta > Magnoliopsida > Poales > Poaceae > Thinopyrum > Thinopyrum elongatum. The sequence continues at coordinate 109,997,199 of CM022298.1, read as the reverse complement.
TTTACTTCGAATGGCATGGAAATACCGCATATAGGTAGGTATGGTGGACTTATTTGGCACAACTTGGTTTTAGGATTTTGGATGCACAAGTAGTATTCCCACTTAGTACAAGGAAAGGCTAGCAAATAGATTGATAAGCAACCAACCAAGAAACAAAAACAATCATAAACGAGCATTAAGCATAACTAACACCGAACAATGCACCACAAATAGGATGTAATTTCATTGCATAACTATTGATTTTGTGCTTGCATAGGGAATCACAAACCTTGACACCAATATTCTTACTAAAGCATAATTACTCACCAACATGACTCGAATATGACTTATCATCATATCTCAAAACTATTATGAAGAATCAAGTTTATAATATCCAATGATCTTCATGAAAGTTTTTATTATATCCCTCTTGGATATCTATAACTTTGGGACTAGTTTAATAAATGACCATTGCTTATAACAAGCTCTCAAATAAATTTAAGTGAAGAACATGAGCATAAATAACTTTTTTTTCTTTCAAAATAATATAAGTGAAGCATGAGAGAATTTCTTCAAAATTTACAAACTCTCAAATTAATCTAAGTGAAACATGAGAGTATTTCTTCAAAAATTAAAGCACCACCATGCTCAAAAAGATATAAGTGAAGCACTAGAGCAATTCCATAGCTCAAAAAATTTAAGTGAAGCACATAGAGAAATTCTATCAAATCATAGCATCATTATGGCTCTCTCAAATAGGTGTGTCCAGCAAGGATAATTGTGACAAACTAAAATGCAAAACAAGGAAAAACTCATATAATACAAGACGCTCCAAGCAAAACTCGTGATATGTGACGAATAAAAATATAGCTCCAAGTAAAATTACCGATGGTTGTTAGAAGAAAGAGGGGATGCCTTCCGGGGCATCCCCAAGCATAGTTGCTTGGTTCTCCATAAATATTATCTTGGGGTGCCATGGGCATCCCCAAGATTAAGCTCTTTTCCTCCTTATTCCTTCAACCATCGTGATCTCACTCAAAACTTGAAAACTTCAATCACACAAAACTCAACAAAACCTTCATGAGATCCATTAGTATAATAAAGCAAATCACCACTTTAAGTACTATTGCAAACCCATTTATATTTTCTTATTGCATTATACCTACTGTATTCTAACTTTACCATGACGTATACCCCCCGATACAATCCATAGGTTCATCAAAATAAGCACATAATGCAACAAAAATAGAATCTATCAAAAACAGAACAGTCTGTAGTAATCTGTACTTTAACCATACTTCTGTAACTCCAAAAATTCTTAACAATTAGGACAACGTAGGAAGTTTGTATATCAATCTTGTGTAAAAAATTCAGAATTTTTCGTTTCTCCAGCAGAGAACATCAATTCTCCTACTGGACGTAAAAGTTTCTATTTTCAACAAGATGAAATCAACTATCACCCAACATGATCCTAAAGGATTTACTTGGCACAAACACTAATTAAAACACAAAAACACAATCATAGCAGTAGCATAATTGTGTGAACACGCAAAAACATAAAGAAAAAGAGAAAAAAAAAATCATTGGGTTGCCTCCCAACAAGCGCTATCGTTTTATGCCCCTAGCTAGGCATAATGCATAGATTCAAGTATTGTCATCTTTAGTTTCCAACTCCTCAATCACACAACCATAATTCTTCAGAGATCTAACATGCACATTTTCAATAATCACACTCCTAGGAATAAGATGGAAGAATTCATTCTTGCAAGTAGGGTTTTTTATTACTTCAACAAAGTTGGGGTGAATGCTAATCATTTTAAGATCTTCATTGTTGCTACTAGAGGTGGTACCCTTGTTTTTAGAAACATGTGTAGACTTACAATTCTTACTAGTAGGAGTTCTTTTCGATAGTTTTAATGGAATAAAAAGCTGAGCTCAAGTTAAAAATTTCTTCCAATTTATCAATCCGAGCAGGGCTCTCTTCTACCCTTTTGTCACTTATGGGACCTTTTTCTTTTAACAATTTAAGAGCATCTCCTGCTTTTGACCCAATTTTATTAGCAAGATTATGCATCCTTTTATCCAAATTTTCAACGTGTTCTTCGGTAAGCATTTTATTTTCAATGGCATCTAGCCTTTGCATAACATGCTCAAGAGTTAAAATTGTTCCATTGATAATAATTGGTGGTGATCCCACTAAATTTCCCATAGCATTAAAAGCATCCAAAGGGGGGCACCTCAAGAAATTTCCTCTGGTCATAGTATCAAGAACAAATCTATAGCAAGTAGTGATGCCCACATAAAAATTGCGAAGAAGGATAGTCGTAGATTGCTTATGAATAGATCTATTATGACCATAGCAAATTCTATACCAAGCATATTTTAAATTCTCCCCTCCCATTTGCTTGAAATTGAGAACTTTATTTTTAGGGGTACACGTAATATATGAAGAACCAACCATAACGATAAAGTAGGCAAGCAAGATCACACTCAAACAAAAAGATCGAACAACAAAGAAAAGGCAAATATTTTTTGTGCTTTTGCAAAAATGTTTTAGAAGTGGGTGAGATGAAAACTAGAGGCAAATGGCAAATAATGTAAATTGCAAGGAGATGAGATTTGTGATTGGGAGCTTTTTAGATGTTGATGATTTCTTCCTGGCAACGGCGCCATAAATTCTTCCTGATTGCTTCTATCCGCGTTGGTATTGCCCAGAAGAGGAGAGGATGATGCAGCACAACAACGGTAAGTATTTCCCTCAGTTATGAAACCAAGGTTATCAATCCAGTAGGAGAACTAAGCAACACTATGTAAACGGTACCTGCAAACAAATAACAAATACTTGCAACCCAACACGTAAGAGGGGTTGTCAATCCCTCCTCGGTATTGAGATAGATTAAATTGTATGAGATTTGATAAATAGATCTGACAAAAACAAAAAGTAAAATAAATAAAGGAAAACTGCAGCAAGGTATTTTTGGGTTTTTGGAATAATTGATCTGAAAACAATATGATAGAAAAAAAAACCAGGGGCCGTAGATTTCACTAGTGTCTTCTCTCGAGAAAATAGCATACGGTGGGTAAATAAATTACTGTTGGGCAATTGATAGAAGAGTAAATAATTATGACGATATCCAAGGCAATGATCATGTATATAGGCATCATGTCCAAGATTAGTAGACCAACTCCTGCCTGCATCTACTACTATTACTCCACACATCGACCGCTATCTAGCATACATCTAGTGTATTAAGTTCATGGAGAAACGGAGTAATGCAATAAGAATGATGACATGATGTAGACAAGATCTATTCATGTAGGAATAGACCCCATCATTTTATCCTTAATAGCAATGATACATGCATGCCTTGCTACCCCTTCTGTCGCTGGGTGAGGACACCGCAAGATCGAACCCATCACAAAGCACCTCTTCCCATTGCAAGAAAAATCAATCTAGTTGGCCAAACCAAACAAAAGTTTCAGAGAAGAAATACGAGGCTATAATAATCATGCATATAAGAGATCAAAGAAGACTCAAACAATATTCATAGATAGAGCTGATCATCAACTCGCAATTCATCGGATCCCAACAAACACACCGCAAAAAATCATTACATCAAATAGATCTCCAAGAACATCAAGGAGAACATTGTATTGAGAATCAAAAAGAGAGAATAAGCCATCTAGCTACTGCCTACGGACCCGAGGTCTATGGTAAACTACTCATGCATCATCGAATGAGCACCAATGAGGATGATGAACCCCTCCGTGATTGTGTTCCCCACCAGCAAGGTGCAGGAATAGGGCTCTAGATTGGATCTCATGGTTCTGGAACTTGTGGCGGCTGGAATTGTTTTTCGTCGACTCTCCTAGGGTTTTTGGAATATTTTGATATTTATACAGCTGAGAGGCGGTGGAAAGGACTCCCGTGGGACCTACTACCCACCAGGATGCGCTTGGGGCCTCTAGAGTGCCCTGGTGTCTTGTGGGCCCCATGGGCCTCCCCTCTTGCACTTCCTTGGCTTCCAAGTTGTCTTCTGGGCAAAAAAAATCTCCAAAAATTTCTGCTGCGTTTGGACTCAGTTTGATATGGATATTCTGTGAAGTAAAAAACAAGAAAAAAAAACAGCAACTGGCACTGGCACTATGTCAATAGGTTAGTCCAAAAAAATGATATAAAGTTGCTATAAAATGAATGTAAAACATGCAAGAATGATAATATAACAGCATGGAACAATAAAAAATTATAGATACGTTGGAGACGTGTCATACTGCTGGTCGCCGGACACTTTTTATGATCTCGATTTAACTGCGTATAGTGTCGCCAAAGCCAGCAACCATAATTTTGGAAAAAAGATAGTTTATGCAGAGCAGATCTACCTGAAAAAACATCACCTGATCATCCCAGCAGACTCTCAATGAAAGCACCAATGTCGGTTCTATATCTAGCATATCTCATAGTAGGGGTCCTAAGCTAGGCGTCTTGGAGTGATGGTAACATGGACACGGGATTTTACCCAGGTTCGGGCTCTCTTGAAGAGATAATACCCTACGTCCTGCTTTTGATTGTATTCATATGGGGTGTAGTACAGAGTACATGTATCTACCATGAGATTGTTCTAAAGAATATGAGTTCATCTATTGACTAGCCTGGCCTCGGTTTATATAATACACAGGAGGCCTAGGATTTGGAGGAGTCCTCGTCTTGTGCGCCAAGCCTTGTGAAGTCTTCCTTGTATGTGTCATGGGCTGCCCGAAGTGGCCCATCACTGAACCGCCACGGGGGTCCTTGGCCCAATCCACCTGGTCGGGAGACGGCGTGGTGAGTACCCCCTAGTCCAGGACACCGTCAGTGGGCATGATCATTGATTGATTGTTCCGCCACAGAGCATGGGGCTTCCACTGGGCGTGGGAACTAGCTCTTTTCAAGAGTCTCTGGGGCGTGTATTGCCCCATATCGTTCGTACGCGTGGCAGGCATGGCGGAACTTGCGTAGGTGTTAGACGCTCGTGAGCCAGCACGGGGCTCATGAGGTCTTTCCTCTATCCTCAAGCGGATTGCGCCTAGCTCCTGGCGTGGCTGCGCGCTCTTGTGACCTGAGACATGGGGGTGACCTGTGCCCGATGATCGTCCTGAGGCCATCGCATGAAAAGGTTAGGCACCAAGGACCCAAAGGAGGTGATGTGTACAGGTCTGGCTCGTCAGACAGAGCTCGGTCACTTGGGTTTAGCGGCGCTGCAGGGACGGACCCGAGCACAGACGCCCTGCCAAGATTTCTATGTAACGACCTAAGGAGAAACCACCTAGCACGTGGCGCCCGCGGTGGCGAAGCACCATAATCATGGTTATACAAACCGGGTTGTGCCGTTACTTGCTTGCTCGTGATAGACTCATGAGAGGACAAGACACCAAGGACCCAGGAGGTGACGTGCATGGGAGCTGGCTCGCGAGACAGAGCTCGGTCGCTTGGATTTAACAAAGCTGCAGGGATGGACCCGAGCACAGACGCCATGTCAGTCCTTGGTCATGAAGCGGTAGAGAGGAGGGTTATGAAGGCGCGGTGATTTCCCAAGTGTCGAAGCACCAATCACGCGATTTAAGCCATCGGGAAGATTTTATCAAGGCACAGCTAAATCCGGTACATGAGCAAAAACAACATGGCTGCAGGGGTGGACCCTGACTAGTGTGAGGATGATGCAGCCCACGGGGCGCCCTCAATTGAACAAACCAAAAAGTCACCTGGCGGTGTTGCTACAGAAGCGTTGATGTAGCCGATGAAGCGTGCCACGAAGATTCGCCCCTCAAGAGCCGAGCGACTCCTGAGGCCCGGGAGGCTCGCGAGTGGTCAGGGCCTCATGGGACGCCAGCACCAAGCTCTGGGCCTCATGAGATGCCAGCGTGAGCTGCGCGAGCCGCTGGTACGTGGCGCCCACGTTCAACAGACCGAAGGGCATGCAGATTGATGTCTATTACGCAACTTTATTCTTGTAGACTCGTGTTGGGCCTCCAAGCGCAGAGTTTTCTAGGACAGTAGCAATTTTCCCTCAAGTGGATGACCTAAGGTTTATCAATCCGTGGGAGGTGTAGGATGAAGATGGTCTCTCTCAAACAACCCTGCAACCAAATAACAAAAAGTCTCTTGTGTCCCCAACACACCCAATACAATGGCAAATTGTATAGGTGCACTAGTTCGGCGAAGAGATGGTGATAAAAGTGTAATATGGATGGTAGAAATATATTTTTATAATCTGAATAAATAAAAACAGCAAGGTAGCAAGTGATAAAACGGAGCACAAATGGTATTGCAATGCTTGAAAACAAGGCCTAGGGTCTGTACTTTCGCTAGTGCAATCTCTCAACAATGCTAATATAATTGGATCACATAACCATCCCTCAACGTGCAACGAAGAATCACTCCAAAGTTCTTATTTAGCGGAGAACATAAGAAGAAATTGTTTGTAGGGTACGAAACCACCTTAAAGTTATTCTTTCCGTTCGATCTATTCAAGAGTTCGTACTAAAATAACACAAAGTTATTCTTTCCATTCGATCTATCCAAGAGTTCGTACTAAAATAACACCATATGATACGCATCAACCAACTATAATGTCACCTAGATACTCCAATGTCACCACAAGTATCCATGAGTTAAATATACGATACGCATCAAACAATTTCAGATTCATAATACTCGATCCAACACAAAGAACCTCAAAGAGTGCCCCAAGATTTCTACCGGAGAAACAAGGATGAAAACGTGCATCAACCCCTATGCATAGATTACCCCAATGTCACCTCGGGAATCCGCGAGTTGAGTGCCAAGACATAGATCAAGTGCTCTCAAATCCATAAAAGTATTCAATCCGATAAAACAAAATTTCAAAGGGAAAACTCAATTCATCACAACAAGATAGAGAGGGGAAAACACCATATGATCCAACTATATTAACAAAGCTCACGATACATCAAGATCGTGACATCTCAAGAACACGAGAGAGAGACTAAACACTTAGCTACTGGTACAAACCCTCAGCCCTGAGGGTGGACTACTCCCTCCTCATTATGGTGGCCATCGGGATGACGAAGATGGCCACCAGTGATGATTTCCCCCTCCGGCAGTGTGCCGGAACGGGGTCTAGATTGGTTTTTCGTGGCTACAGAGGCTTGCGGCGGCGGAACTTCTAATCTAGGGTTACCCCTAATGGTTTCTCTATTTATAGGAATTTTTGGCGTTGGTTTCACGCTAAGATGGGCCTCGTGGTGAGCACAACCCATCGGGGCACGAGCAAGGGCCCAGGCGCGCCCCGGTGTCTTGTGCCCTACTCCTTCACCTTCTGGTCCTTCCACGAAGCTTCTAGTGCCTCTTTTGTTCCAAAAAAAATCATCAAAAAGTTTCGTTGCATTAGGAGAACTTTTATTTCTGCACAAAAAACAACACCACGGTAGTTCTGCTGAAAACAGCGTTAGTCCGGGTTAGTTCCATCCAAATCATACCAAAACCATATAAAATTATTGTAAACATGGCACGAATACTTCATAAATTATAGATACGTTGGAGATGTATCACGGATGTAGTTGCAGGGGATACCCCCACTCTGGCCGACGCGCGACGGCCAGAAGAGGTCCTGGGAAGCGGCCCTATTGAGGCCCGAGATGTTGGCGCACACATGCAGCTCGTCACCCGCGTCGGGAGCGGAAGCTGAGCTAGTGGGGCATGCGGAGCGACGCTCGTCGCTCATGGCCCATGCTTCCTGAAGCTAGCGGGTCTCCTGACGATGAACTCTTGTGCTCCTGGCGCCTCGCGCCGTGTTCCTTGCTCGCGGGGGTGCGCGTCAAAGTACGCCTCCAAGTGGTGCCCGAGCACCTCCCTTGCCACACCGGTCAGGTCAGAAGCTCTCCAGGTGTAAGCCCCCGAGCCTAACCATAGGGAGGCACCGGGCACGCCTTCCTATGCGGGAGGAGGGCACGCCCCAGCGACGAGCGCGGCACCTGAGGCATCGCCGGCCGGTGCCTTCTCTGCTTTGGGATGACTCTTGGGGAAGAACTGCTTCTTCTTCGCAGGGGCAGCCTCAGGAGGTGCGACGTCACCTTCGCCGTCGGAGTTCTCGGCCACCGCAACCCTGTAGGCGTGCTCGAGGGAGCAAACCGCATCCTTTTCATCATAGGCCACAATGATGATGCTGCTGCACCCTGGCATTTTGTGGACATTGTAGCCATGGTGGGTTGCCGCCATGAACTTGGCAAGGGCAGGGTACCCCAGGATGGAGTTGTACGGGAGGCCAATGTGATCCACATCGAAGTCGATGAGCCCAGTGTGGTAGTTGTCGCAGGTGCCGAAGGTGACTGGGAGGCGCACTTGCCCCAACGAAGTGGTGGAACCATCGGTCACCCCAGAGAATGGCCTGGTGGGCATGAGCTAATCATAAGGCACTTGAAGCGTCTTGAAGGTTTTGACAGAGAGGACGTTGAGGCCAGCGCCGCCGTGGATGAGGGTCTTGGTGATAGAGACTTTGCTGATGGTGGGCATGCACAGCATGGGGAGCGCACCGGTGGTAGCTGAACACCTGAGATGGTCCTTGAAGTCAAAGGTGATGGCATACTACGACCACTTGAGGGGACGCACGACGTCAAGCCTCGGGAGGGCAGCGTTCACCTCGCGACAGAACTGCTTGACATGTTCATCATATATTCTTTTCTTTTATAGCACGGACATTTGGACTTTTAGATGATTCAAAGCAATAGTCTATAATTGACATGAGGACATCGATACTCAAGTATATCAACAAGCAACCATCTCTTCAAAATATCAACACTAAAGAAAGCTATCCCTAATCCATCATGGTCAATCATTGATCCATTCATGAAACACACTCGAATATTAGCTACATCTAATGCACAAGTATGATCATAGTGCTCCCTAGTTGGTGCTTTATAAGAGAAGATGGAGACTCAAAAGTAAAAAATAAAAATTGCATAAAGTAAATAGATAGGCCCTTCGCGGAGGGAAGTAGAGATTTGTAGAGGTGCCAGAGCTCAAAGCTTAAATTGAGAGATAAAATATTTTGAGAGGCATGTTTTTCCCATCAACGAAAACGACAGAGAATTCCCAATACTTTCCATGCTAGATACATCATAGGCGGTTCCCAAACATAAAATAAAGTTTATTCCTTTTTCCACCATTCTTTCACAATCCATGGCTAGCCGTATCCACGGGTGCCCTCCATACCAACACTTTCCAAGGAATTTATTATTTGACAACAAAAATATTTTTTTTTCATTTCGGGACTGGGCATCCCTATTACCTTGCCACATTCTCGTGCAATGACGTGTGAATAAACACTCATCTTGAGAATAACATATCTAGCATGGAAAATATCGGCCACCCCCTGCCGCTTCATGAGCAGTACGGGCACACAAAAATGAAATTCATTTTGAAAATTAGAGTTGGCACATACAAATTCACTTGGAACGACATGAAAATACCACATATAGGTAGGTTTGGTGGACTCATTGGCACAACTTTGGTTTAGGATTTGGATGCACAAGCAGTATTCCCGCTTAGTACAAGTGAAGGCTAGCAAATAGATTTTGAAGCAACCAACCAAAAAAAAAATGATCATAAACGAGCATTAAACATAACTAACACTGAATAATGCACCACAAGTAGGATGTTATTTCATTGCGTAGCTATTGACTTTCGTGCTTGCATAGGGAATCACAAACCTTAACACCAATATTCTTATTAAATCATAATTACTCACCAACATGACTCACATATTACTATCTCCATATCACAAAACTATTACAAGGAATGAAGTTTATAATATCCAATGATCTTCATGGAAGTTTTATTATATCCCTCTTGGATATCTATCACTTTGGGACTAGTTTCATATATTACCATTGCTTATAACAAGCTCTCAAACAAATTTAAGTGAAGAACATGAGCATAAATAATTTTTCATCTCTCAAAATAATATAGTGAAGCATGAGAGAATTTCTTCAAAAATTTACTAACTCTCAAATTGATCTAAGTGAAGCATGAGAGTATTTCTTCCAAAATTAAAGCACCATCGTGCTCAAAAAGATATAAGTGAAGCACTAGAGCAATTCCATAGCTCAAATTTTTTAAGTGAAGCACATAGAGCAATTCTAACAAATCATATCATCATTATGGCTCTCTCAAATAGGTGTGTCCAGCAAGGATGATTGTGACAAATTAAAAAGCAAAACAAGCAAAGACTCCTATAATACAAGACGCTCCAAGCAAAACTCATGATATGTGACGAATAAAAATATAGCTCCAAGTAAAATTACCGATGGTCATTAGAAGAAAGAGAGGATGCCTTCCGAGGCATCCCCAAGCTTAGTTGCTTTGTTCTCCTTGAATATTACCTTGGGGTGCCATGGGAATCCCCAAGCTTAGGCTCTTTTCACTCCTTATTCCTTCATCCATCGAGATCTCACCCAAAACTTGAAAAATTCAATCGCATAAAACTTAACAAAACCTTCGTGAGATCCGTTAGTATAATAAAGTAAATCACCACTCTAAGTACTGTTTCAACCCATTCGTATTTTATTATTGCATTATACCTACTGTATTCTAACTTTACCATGGTTTATACCCTCCAATACAATCCATAGATTCATCAAAATAAGCACACAATGCAACGAAAATAGAATCTATCAAAAACAGAATAGTCTGTAGTAATCTGGACTTTGAGCATACTTCTGTAACTCTAAAAATTCCGAAAAATTAGGAAAACGTAGGCAATTTGTATACCAATCTTGTGTAAAAAAAATTCAGAATTTCTCATTGCTCCAGCAGAGCACATCAATTCTGCTACTGGACATAAAAGTTTCTGTTTTCCAACATGATCAAGTCAACTATCACCCAACATGATCCTAAAGGCTTTACTTGGCACAAACACTAATTAAAACATTAAAAAACACAATCATAACAGTAGCATAATTGTGTGAACACACAAAAACAGAAAGAAAAAGAGAAAAAAATATTTTATTCATTGGGTTGCCTCCCAACAAGCCCTATCGTTTTATGCCCCTAGCTAGGCATAATGCATAGATTCAAGTATTGTCATCTTTGGTTTTTGATCCATAGGTTGCCCTCATGATTGATTCATATGGTGGCTTAATTCTAGTCCTAGGGAAGTGTTCCATACCATTTCTCAAAGGAAACTGAAATTTTATATTCCCTTCTTTCATATCAATCACGACACCTGTAGTTCGTAAAAACGGTGTACCAAGTATTATAGGACAATATAGATTGCAATCAATATCAAGAACAAAAAAAAATCTATGGGCAAATAATTCCTATTTTCAAGAATAAGAACATCATTAATCCTTCCCAAAGGTTTTTTAATAGTAGAATCCGCCAAGTGCAACTTAAGAGAACATTCTTCCAACTTGGTAAAACCTAGCACATCACATAGAGATTTCAGAATTGTGGAAACACTAGCACCCAAATCACATAAAGCATAGAACTCATAATTTTTAATCTTTGAATTTAATGGTGGGTTCCCATTCATCATATATTTTTCTAGGAATTGAAATCTCTAATTCCAACTTTTCTTCTAAAGCTTTCATCATCGCTTCTACAATATGTTTAGTAAAAGCTTTGTTTTGTTCATAGGCATTGGGAGAATTTAACATGGATTGCAACAAATAAATACATTCAATCAAAGAGAAATTATCATAATTAAAGTCTTTCTAATCCAAGAGAGTGGGCACATCACTAGTTAAAGTTTTGACCTCTCCAAACCCACTTTTATCATTTTTTTCAACAAGATTTTCACCCTCCGATTTATGGGGACGCCTTCTAGCTAAAGTTGACTCTTCTTCATTCCCTTTATCATAAAGTTTAATATTACTAAACAAGGAATCAATCGAAGAAACACCAATCATCTTAACATCCTCATCATTACTGAAGCAATCGTACGAAAACGCTCTTTCTAAAAATTCTTTTTTAGCACTAAGCATAGCGGTTCTTTTCTTGCTTTCATCCATGGAAACATATAAAGCTTTAATTGATTCATTAATATCAACTTTGGGTGGAAAGATTTCAATCTTGAGATTTTCTACATCATGTGAAATTCTATAAATGCTTTTAGACATATCATCAATCTTATTAAATTTTTCTTCTATCGTAGTGTTGAAAACTTTTGAGCATTGATAAATTCTTTAATATTACTCTAAAGATCAGAGGGATTCCTATTATTATTGTAAGAAGAATTACCATAGGAATTGCCATAATTATTAGAGGAATTTCCAGGAAAAGGCCTAGGATTTAAATTACCTCTATAAGCGTTGTTATTAAATTTGTTTCACAAGACAAAATTCGCATCTACGGAATCACTATTTTGCTCAATCAAAGTAGACAAAGGCACATCATTAAGATCAATAGGAGCATTTTTACTAGCAACCAATTTCATAAGTGCATCAACTTTTTCGCTCAAAGTACTAATTTCTTCAACAAAATTAACCTTTTTACTAATAGGAGCTCTTTTAGTATGCCATTGTGAATAATTAGCCATAATATTGTCAAGTAATTTAGTAGCTTCACCCAAAGTAATTTCCATAAAAGTACCACCCGCGGCGGAATCTAAAAGATTTCTAGAAACAAAGTTCAATCCCGCATAAATTTTTTGTATAATCATCCATAGATTTAAACCATGAGTAGGACAATTTCTTAGCATTAACTTCATTCTTTCCCAAGATTGCGCAACATGTTCATGCTCAAGTTGCTTAAAATTCATGATTTGATTTCAAAGGGAAATAATTTTCGCGGGCGGAAAATACTTGCTAATAAAAGCATCTTTGCACTTATCCCAAGAATCGATACTATTACGAGGCAAAGATGAAAACCAAATTTTTGCATGATCCCGCAAAGACAAAGAAAATAAGTTAACTTCACAATATCATTGTCCACATCTTTTTCCTTTTGCATATAACACAATTCTACGAAAGTGTTTAGATGGGACGCGGCATCCTCATTAGGAGTACCCGAAAATTGCTCTTTCATAGCAAGATTCAACAAAACGGCATTAATATCATAAGACTCCGCACTAGCGGTGGGAGGAGCAATCGGAGTACTAATAAAATCATTATTATTAGTAAAAATCACACAATTTAGTATTTTCTTGAGACATCGTAACCACGCAAACAAGAACACAAGCAAACAAAAGATCGAAAGAGAAAAAGGCAAACGAAAAATATTTTTGTAATTTTGCAAAAATGTTTTAGAAGTGGCGGAGATGAAAATGAGAGGCAAATGGAAAATAAAGTAATTGCAAGGAGGTGAGATTTGTGATTGGGTACATGATAGATGTTGATGGTGTCTCCCTGGCAACGGTGCCAAAAATTCTTCCTGATTGCTTGTATCTGCGTTGGAATTTCCCTGAAGAGGAGAGGATGATGCAGCATAGCAACGGTAAGTATTTCCCTCAGTTATGAAACCAAGGTTATCAATCTAGTAGGAGAACTAAGCAACACTATGTAAACAGCACCTGCACACAAATAACAAATACTTGCAACCCAACGCGTAAGAGGGGTTGTCAATCCCTCCTCGGTATTGAGATAGATTAAATTGTATGAGATTTATAGATCTAGCAAAAACACAAAATAAAATAAGTAAAGAAAAAGTGCAGCAAGGTATTTTTGGTTTTTTAGAAGAATAGATCTGAAAATAATATGATAGGAAATAGACTCGGGGGCCGTAGATTTCACTAGTGGCTTCTCTCGAGAAAATAGCATATGGTGGGTAAACAAATTACTATTGGGTAATTGATAGAAGATCAAATAATTATGACGATATCCAAGGCAATGATCATGTATATAGGCATCACGTCCAAGATTAGGAGACCGACTCCTACCTGCATCTACTACTATTACTCCACACATCGATCGCTATCTAGCATGCATCTAGTGTATTAAGTTCATGGAAAAATGGAGTAATGCAATAAGAATGATGACATGATGTAGACAAGATCTATTCATGTAGGCATAGACCCCATCTTTTTATCCTTAATGGCAACGATACGTGCATGTCATGTCTCCTTCTGTCATTGAGAATAAGCACCGCAAGATCGAACCCATCACAAAGCACCTCTTCCCATTCACTGGTACAGCGAGGTGCTATACAAATGGTTTTTAACCCCTTTCCGCGATGGCATTCTGAACCGTCGCCAAGTGAGTGACTGTGATAGGGGGGTCCTTCCCACATGACCCAAAAATCGTCGGGGATAGGCCCTCCAGGTACACACGCTCGGCAAAATGAGGTCGTGTGCGACGGGCGAGCGATCAAATACGGTTATACGTAGAGTTGTGCTAAAAAAATACAATTATACAGGCCAAATCCTTTCCGGTCGTAAGTACATCCCACACAGTCAGTCCCGGCTAAACGTTTCTGTTCGTATGTACATTCCACACAGTCAATCCAAGGAATATGTTTCCGTTAGTATGTACATCCCACACAGTTAATCTAAGAAGTACATTTCCGTTCGTATATACATCCCACACAGTCACTCCAAGGAAAATGTTTCCGTTCACAGGTACATCACACACAATTTTCCCCATTAAATCATTTGTGATAGCGTTGCCATTGCACACGATATTGACAATTTTATCGTTTGCTTTATTGAATGCATCACACATGGTGTGTAGAAGAAACTGTGTGGCAAAGGCTGTCCATCACACACACTTTTTATGTGGTAAACGTTTGCGCAAGGTGGCCTAATGCAAACAGCTTTCAAGAGGATGTCGTGTGTGATTGTTCATTGATCCAACGTGGTTTATTCCTAGAAACTGTGTGCGTTGCCTGAGGTCATCGCCCACGGTGTTTTCTCAATAACCGTTTGCAATAGAAAAACCCAATTAGCAGGCTAATTGGCCATTAGCAGGCTAATTTCCTTATTATTAATAATCCATTTATTAATATAATTGACATTTCATATTAAGCACACAATATATTTCATTTCCATATTAAGGAAGCAGGATTTCATAATTGAAATACATCAGAGTACAACATCATATAGCTTCAGCACTCAGCTACCCCATTACACAACTGCACCAGCACCAAGTTTCACATGCAACATCTATAACCTTTCGAAATTAGCATCATAGACGGTACATAGACAGATGAATCTCATCTGGAAAACTGCTAAAGCGGAAGGCGAATATTGAGCCTTCATTGATGTTGAAGGTCTTTGCAACTTTAGGCCAGTGCATGTGGATGATTGACCGTCCATCCTTCGTCCTCTTCAGGAACACTTCAATATTGAACCGTGGGTGTTGTATGAAAACCTTCCTCGCCTCCTGACCATACAGGTGGTTTCAGAGGTAATCATCAGTGAACTGCTTTGGAAAGGCCTAAAAACAAGGATATGCATAAATATCTTCTCTAGATTTGAAATGGCGCAAAGGAATTAAAAAAGACAAGGTATAACAGTTAGTACCATCCCGTAGTGAACTGATGTCTTCTTCATTGTGCAGACAAAGATCTTGTTGTTTTTTGTTGCTAATTTCTTTATCGTAACAATCTTTCTGAGTTTCTTGACTTGACTGATATTCATGGACAACTCATTTCCACATATGCAAAAAGGGTCAAACAGTGGGTCAAAACCTCTGACAGCAGGACCTACATGTGCAAGAACAAATTGTTAAAAACCTAATATTTAAAAACAAGAGGTGGAAAGGTGTGTTATTAACTACAACAGGCCTAATATTTAAAAACAAGCAAACGTAGTCATTCAAACTTGTATTGTGCAGGTCTAAGTACACTAGTTATTGGCCATGTTTGGATCCATGGGTTAGAGTTAGTTTGCGCTAGTTTGGGCTCAAATAGCCCTAAAGTATCCAAACATGAGGGCTAGTTTGAGCTAGTTGTGTCAAACCCACCCAAAACAACTATCCCACCCAAGAGGTGCTAATTGGGGCTAGTTCTCCTAGTGCATTTATTGTCAATCTAACACTATCATCCAAACACCTCTTCGGCTAGAGTTAGTTCAGGGTTAGTCATTGTTTAGTATCATTGTTATTTAGGAAACGTAGGATAGTGTAGGATTTATTCTACCTTGACTTGTACTCCAAGATGACCATGTACTCCTATATATATGCCCACGAGGCTCAAGCAATACAATCAACTATTCCACCAATCTCTCTCTCTCCCTTTTAACTGTCATGAGCTAGAAACTAACTCTAACCTCTAGCTAAGTTTGAGTATCCAAACAGTGTCATTGTTAAATCAAATGGAAAGGCGTGTTCAATACTCCCTCTGGTCCTTTTTACTCTGCATATAAGAATTGTCTGAAGTCAAACTTCATAAAGATTGACCTTATTTATATGAAAAAATATCAACATCTACCATGCTAAAGTTATACAATATGAAAAATTAAGTCATGACACATGTACTGATATTTATTTCGTATTGTGAATGTTGGTATTTTGTTCTATAAAGTTGGACAAACTTTATGAGGCTTGACTTTAGACAAATCTTATATGCGAACTAAAAAGATTCAGAGGGAGTACAACATGCTTAACAGCAACCAAATATAGTCATTCATAGAGCTATTGTTAAATTTGGTATTGATGAAATTGAACTGCACAGTTCATACTAGCACATATAGAACATCACACTGTTAATAGCTGAAATAAACAAGGCATACTACGAACAACCAAAGATGGCAATTGAAACTGGACATATGCTAACTACAAACAACCGAACAACCATAAACCGTAGAAATAAACAAGGCGTAATGCAAACAACCAAATATAGCAATAAATACTGGACGGGTTCTCACTACAAATGGGGTTCGAGAAAACAAATCATGGGTTTCCTCACTTGTCACAGATTGGCTCCTCCTCGTGGTCACCATCGATGAGGTCTGACTTGGCAGCTGAGGATCCCAAGCCAGCGTCGCAGAACGTGTCCTTCAGAAATGACAAAAGGGGCTCCATGGCGATGAAGGATGGCAAATTGTTCATAACGAGCCGCAGGAGATCAGCGGCAGGGTCATAGATAAGATCGATGGCTATCGAACCCGAAGGGTTGGGGGTGGGCAACTTAACCTGTGACATAACCCACGTCAAGCCATCAGTGTCAACGACCTCGATGTTGTAATCGGCGTCCGCGACATGCCAGAATACTCTAGCTCGCTGATTCAAAGGCTCAATCTAGGACTAGTCATCGTCGTCAGCTTCCTCGGTGGCCACATCGCCGACGTCGGGCGAAGAGGCCGCGGTAAAGCTCTTTTGGGCCATTCGCTCCTCGAGCTCCCCGGGAAGTGTAGCCGGGCTTAGGCTGCGACGCTCTGGAGTGGGGGAGGGGGGTGGGGATGGGGATCTCTGGGAAAGGGGGCGTCATCTAAGAAACTCAGGGCGGTGAGGGTATGTATATCGGTGGGTAAAATGCACGGGCAGACCGGCAGAGGTTGACGATGGAGGCGGCGCGGCGGCGGCGGCGACCTAGCTAGGTTTGGAGCGAGGGAGGGGTGGTGTGTATGTGTGTGAGCGGGGGATTTGGGGTGAGCGAAGGATTTGGGGTGTGTGTGGAGGGGGTCCAAGGTGGTGTTTGAGGAAATGCTGCGGGTACTGAAATTTTTACTAGGCGGGAGTAAAATGGAGGGGCTACCGAAAATTTGGATCAAGGGATTGAAGCAGAGCGGGGCGGGAGTAACGAACTTCACACACGGTTAAAACATAATAATCGTGTGCTATCAAACTGAAAAACACTCCAGCCGAGCAGATATTTTTGAGATTGCAAGGGATGGAGGCGATTGTAAAATGTCGGGGCTACTGAAAATTTGGATCTACTGATTGAAGCAGAGCAGGAGTAACAGACATCGCACACGGTCCAGACATACTAATCGTGTGCTATCAAACAGAAAAACCATCTACGCGGGTAGATATTTTCAAGATTGCGAGGGAGTAGATATTTTTGAGAGGGGGAGGGAAACCTCGTGGAGCCCAATCTACTGTGATCATGTGGGTGACAGGGGCAGGGGCGCGGCACATGGGTAGTCCTAGGGAACCATGTCTGTTTCGTACCCGATCGCAGACGGTTGCTACGTCCGACTCGTCTGCTATTTATAAATTTGGCCAAAAAATGCGGGAAAGGGTCAGAACACGAACACACTTGCATGTGGACCAAATATACGTATGAAAAGGGTGGTTTGATGTTCAAATACCCAATGCACAACTTTGATGTGGCACCTGTCGCACGAAGCGCACGTTATTATTGGTACCCCCCCCCCCCCCCCCAACACACACACACACACTTCGTGTTGCCGGGAGGGGAATCCTAGCTATGAACGCATGCCCCCAAATAGCTAGGTCTGACATCTCACCGTACCGTAACACAAAACTGAAAGGAGTACATCAACCCCCTCCCCCCTTTGCTTCCGGTCAAATGTGGACTGTGTGCGGGCCCACAGATGTGTTCTTCTGGCGTTAGATGGGTGAGACCACTTACCAACCACACCTGCGGGTGGCCCGATGTGTGTGTGTGTGCGCGCACGCGCGTGTGTGTGTGTGTTTGTGTGTGTGAAAACGATGTGCTATGATATTTAAATAACCAAATCACAAATTTGATGTGGCACATGTGCATCGCAAATTAACCGGGCATCCCCGACCCCACGAAGGTTCATCTAGTACGAAGTAGTACTGTGCCCCCCCCCCCCCACACACACACTTTGAGTTGGTGGGAGGGGGCATCTCACCAAGGCGTATTGTAAGACTGACCAAGAAGAATCACCACCTTGGTCATATAACCTCTCTTGTTTGTTGGGTCAAAGTCATGCATTGACGGTCCACACGCGGCCCCACAAAATAGGCTAGCTTGTCACCGATAACCACGCGAGGGAGTGCCTGAAGACAACCACTGCGTGCATGTGGCCCAAACAAATGTATGAAGTGTCATGTGGTGTTTCAATATACCCAATGCACAACTTTCATTCATGTGTATGCGAGCCCTCGAACTTAGGTCTGCAATCTCACCATGATCGACGGACGACTATACGGTAACGTGAACCAAGAGAAGAAGAATCCACCCTGGTAACCTCTCTCGCATTGTTGGTCCAAGTGATGGACGTCCATGCGGGCCGACGAATATATAGGCCGTCGATGATAACCATGCGAGGGAGAGTGTCCAAAGACAACCACTGCATGTATGTGCCCCAAACATATGTATGGACATGCGTGATGCATGCATATATGTTTGAATACCAAAAGCACAACATTTTGATGTGGCGCATGCATGCGTCAAAAAACACACAGTCCCCACACCGATCTGGTTCATGATGCGTCACGTGCTCACCCCTCCCCCCACTTCGACCCGGTGGGAGGGATTCGTGCGTACACATGCGTGCGAAGTATAGTTGCATGTACCGAACCGTATAAGACGAACCAAAATTTAATCCCCTCCTAATTATAAGTCAGATTAACCTCTATCACTGTCGGTCGAAGTGATTGACCAAGCGGGCACACAAAGATGGATGAAGCATCTCGCCGATAACCCTGTGAGTGAGTGCTAGAGGACAACCTCCATCGCTTGCTTGTGGGCCAAACACATGTATGGAGATGTGTGGTTGTGATGTTTGAATACCTAATATATATGCAGAACTTTGATGTGGCACCTGCCTCGAAAACCTTTAAGTCCCCCACACGAACAAAGGTTCATGACACGTAGTATATATAGGTTTCCCCCCTCCCCTCTTCGACGAGTAATATATACTCCTACGTACCGTAACACAACCCGAAAATAATCCTCCTTGTTCGTCAAATTACCTTTCTTGTTGTGTCATATATTAGATGGACGACCTCGCGGGCCCATGGAGGGAAGAGTCACAGGCGAATGAGTGACAACCATCGTCTGCACGTGGCCCAATGTGTTGGTGATGTTTTTAATACCCAATATGCACAACTTCTTTGCGGCACCTGCCTCGGAAACCGAAAAGTCCCCACACAGAGCAAGATCAATTCATGACATGTGTGTAGTATATATGTGCTGCCTCGGCCCCCTCCTCCCCTCTTCGACGCGTACTATATACTCCTACCGCAACACAACCCAAAAAGAAACCTCCTTGCTGGGTCAAAGTGATGGAGGACAACCTCGCGGGCCCACGGATGGAAGCATCGCATGCGAGTGAGTGTCCTATATGACGCGTAGTATTGCCCCCGGCCACCCTCTTCAACGCGTACTATATATATACTCCTACCGTACGTATATAACAAAAACCAAAAAATGACCATCCTTGGTCAAATTAACCTCTCTCATCGCATGTCATAGTGCTGGATGGCGACCTCGCGGGCCCACGCGAGTGAGTGTCCTAGGACCACTGCGTGCATGTGGCCCAAAGATGCATGTGAAACTTTTTCTGCAGCGAACATGCGACCAAAGGAGTTTAGTGTTGAAAATTGAAAAAAATAGATAACATATGTCCGTTTTTATACATTGATTGATTTCCCAGGGATTTAAATGTGCAAAAATCAAATTTGATCTACATGAGACCCGTGATAGTGCACGAAAATGGATTGCAAAATCATATGTGTACGTGTCCCTGGGTGCATGTTTAGTCCCCATGCAAGAAATTTCTAACATCTAGAATCTTGATTTTAAAATCCAATAAATCCAAAACTAAGTTGAAATTCATGAAACTTATCGTGGTGTCATATGGACACCAATAGACTGTGATATTAATATTTTTTTCAAATTTGAGACAAGTTTTGATATAATCTTCTTATATACAGGAAATTATAAATAATTATCAACCAATATCGCAAACGAACTCTTTATTCGAACCGTGTGTGTTAGACCAACAATGTAAGTGCCGTGCTTCGGTTAAGCAATAAAGCGGCAGAATTAATCATCAAAAAGGCAAAATCAATATAATACGTGCCGCGCACGCGTCCCATGTGCCGTACGAGCATGCATGAGTTGATGAGATGCATGCTAGCAGGCAGACCGGGAGGGCGAGGCATGCGCGTGTTCGCTACGCACTCACCGTGGGGCGTGCTAGTAGCTGTGTGAAATGACGGTAGACGTGCCAGCAGTCCGCCGCGCAGGCTCACCGGGAGGCGAGCCAGCCCTTTGGCCGCCACCCACCTTGCTCCCACTGCTCCATATTAATGGTGCGCCCGATCCGCTGGTCATAATAGGTGGCCGCACACCCTGTCCACAGTTGTCACCGCTGCATGGAGTGTATTAGGATTTTGCCGAAGCGCACCATCGGTGGGAGTGGCGATGCCGGGGCTGGTGAAGCACCCGCGCAATGCATGAAGCTGGGCACAGAGGTTGCTATCGCTACCGACGAGGTCTCGCACGGCCAGCAGCGCGACCTTGACTTCATCACTGTCGTCGTGCCTACCCAGCCGGAGGTCCACAGCTACTCCGGCAATGACTCCGACTCCGACGGAAAACCGGTTAGTCCCCCCCCCCCTTTGTTGGGAACACAAACCCTTGGTTATGTTCACCCAGTCCATGAAATCAGAGTAAGATTCGTTAGATCCGTGTAGTGTATTGATTGTTTGAATGGTATCTATGGTTAGTGATTAATTGTTTGTTCTGTACAAATGATTTTTTTGCTAATAATCCGACTAGGGTTAGCGTGCATGCTAATAATTCGTAGCCAGATCTTGAGAACTGATTTTAACCGCCGCCCGCCTCGCTCCGTGAAATGATGCTATTGGAATGCCAGAAGGCCGCCGCGCAGGCTCACCGGGAAGCGAGACAGCCTTTGACCGCCACCCACCTCGCTCCCACTGGTCCGTATTAATGGTGCGACCAAGCGGCCGCACCCCCCCATCCTCGCCACACACACAATCCTCTCTCTCCGCCCGCATCCTCGACGCCGCTCTTAGTCCTCAAAGCCGGCACCCCCCATCCTCGCCACACACACAATCCTCTCTCTCCGCCCGCTTCCTCGACGCCGCTCTTAGTCCTCAAAGCCGTCAGTGTATGAGGATGCCGCCAAAGCGCCCCATTGGAGGGAGTGGCGATGCCGGGGCTGCTGAAGCACCGGAGCATGGCATGAATATGGAGACAGAGGTTTCCGTTGCCGCCGACAAGGTGGAGAACGAGGCTGCCAACAAGCAGAGGCGGGTCGAGAAAGAACCGCAAGTGACTCCAGCAGGCCTAGACTTCATCGGCAGCCTCCCCGATGATATGTTGACAGTCATCATATCCCTCCTCCCAATCAAATATGGGGCGAGGACAACTGCCCTTTGCCGGCAGTGGCACCCCCTATGGCTCTCCACCCCTCTCGACTTGCTCGACACCTATGAGCTCTGCCATGGCTATCGCAAAAGCTTGGAT
The DNA here is from genome assembly GCA_011799875.1 of Thinopyrum elongatum. Lineage (NCBI taxonomy): Eukaryota > Viridiplantae > Streptophyta > Magnoliopsida > Poales > Poaceae > Thinopyrum > Thinopyrum elongatum. Next base: position 109,974,896 of record CM022298.1, on the reverse strand, counting down.
GCGTTCTCCCAGATCCTCGGCAGTCACCATGGCCCAATCAGAGGCCTTATCATGGGCAAGTTCCGTTCCAATGGCAAGGACCAAGCCAAGCTTGACGAGTGGTTCCGATCCCCCGCCCTAGATCAGCTCGAGGACCTCAGTTTTAATGATGGGCATATGCGCTTGCTGCCAACGTCGCGCTCCGCTTCGCGCCCACGCTGCGCCTCGCCAAGTTCATGAACTACCATCCCCCCCTTAATGACGCGCCCGATCTTTTTCTACCATGACTGAAGCACCTTGAGCTCGTCGCCATCTGCATCCCAAAGGATGACATGGAGCGCCTGCTCCGCAGCTGTACTGCACTGGAGTTCCTTCGTCTTCAGGTGATGAATTGGTCGTGTAGCTTCCACATCACCTCCAGGACTCTCCGGACTATTTATGTGTGTTGCTGGTGCTGCAACGAGAGATCACAAAAGGTGGACCACAATATGGTCATTGAGGACACACCTTCACTTGAGAGATTACTTGTAGTTGATCAACAAGGTCCAACAAGAATCAATGTCATTTCTGCGCTGAAATTGACAGTGGTGGGCTACTCGTCTGGCAAATACTCCTACTTTTAGGTACAACAGTCGCCTTCTACCTCTCCCTCTTGATATGAACATTATTTCTAGTTTTGAAGATGTATGTTTGTCTGTCATCCAGAAAAGCTTCACCCAGATTCTGCGCACAGTGAAGGTCTTGGCACTAGCATCTATCGGCCCCAACCTGGACCAAGTTGTCAGTTTCCTGAGATGCTTTTCGTGCCTAAAGAAGCTGTATATCGAGGTGATGTTCCTTTCCTGTTAAATGTTAACCATAAGGGAGTTCAATTTTTTGCACCTTTTCCCAAGTTTACAATGACAATGTACTATGATTTCTGAAGGAATTTTGGAGGATTTTAGGACATACACCCCCCCCCCCACCCCATATTGGTTGCTTGATTCATATGGTTACAATCCATAAGCATTTCTCCTTTGGATTCATCTGTACTAGTTTTCTTAGGGAATTTTTCATCCACTCCAACCTCTTGTGAAGAAGGCTACATTTTTCTAGATTGTAATCAAATGCCCATGTTAATCATGTCAGATCGAAGATGGCACGTTGGTGCATTTTACAAATCCTGCAAACCAAATAGGCCTGTATTAGTGTTCAAAACTGCATGTAGGCACTAACATGTTCTCTTCTTTTGCAGATAATAATAGGCCCGGTGGTGGATAATGTGATACAATATGACGACAATCACATCGAATGCCTAGATCTGCATCTCTCAAAAATTACTTTGAACTCCTACCGAGGGACCTTACCGGAGATTAAATTCGCCAGGTTCTTTGTTGCCAAAGCAAGGGTGCTGAAGGTAATGAGGTTGAACATGCATTTACGTCGAACATATGAATGGTTTGTTGATCAGAGCCGGCGGCTACTACAGAATGGAAGAGGCTCCAAAAAAGCTAAACTTCATATTGGATCTACATATGACAGATTAATTGGAAGTCATTGTGTTAACCCCATACATGACTTGTCAGCAGTTGATCCCTTTGCAGAAATGATGAGGTCTCGAAACCGGCCTTACTATTGGTATTATTAGTTTGAACCTCTCTTATATCCATGTTCAGCTGATCAGCACGGGCGTTTGCAGCTGAATGAGCTGAATTTCATTTCTAATATTAGTTTGAACCTTGTAATCTTTGAATTTGAGCCATGTAACTCTGGAATTTGAACCTTGTAATATTTCGAGCTTTTGTGGTACAATCGTTGAAATGGCATCGTATGAGACTCCTAGATTGGTAGTACTATTTTGACCTTAATATGCAATAGACTTAGATTTTATTAACCATTCACGACCAGGGATCCAGCCGGAAGCAGAGCAATGGAAAACGTCCTCGCAACAAGATGTAGATGATTAGATGCTCGTTTCTCCTAGTTTAGTATGCATGTAATTGCTTACTTTGGTGTGTGGAAATGTTATGTGTGTAGTCACTTATGTAATTGTATGCTTAATTTGGTCATCCAATGCTGTTCTTATAAGTATATATGTTGATGTTCTGTAGACAGAGCATATCACATCGCACACGGACCACACTAGGGAACCCGTCGGTCATGAATTCATCAATCACAGACGGTTGTATACCAGCAAGCATTTGCCCATAACACACACGGCTTATTCCTTCACAAACAGCTCGGGTGGATCAAGTATCGCACACACAACTCTAATCTGATTCGTGCTTGATGTCTCCGACATCGTTCGCATAGTTCATCTTATTTTGCCACGTATCACTGTGCCGGCCTCTGCTAGCGTCCCTTGGCGCGCTCTGCTCGCTGCTAGGCACCACGGCACGCTCTGCTCATGTCCGTCCGCGCGCTCTGCTCACGTACCTCCACGCGCTCGGCTTGTGGACAGCTTTTCCTTGCGTGTTCAAGTGCTATATGCATATATATGGTTGCTCGCCATTGAGGCGACCACGGAGTGCTCTGATCGCATCCCTGCGTGCGTGCTCTGCCAGCGGTTGGGGCCTACGCACGATCATGTTGGGGGGCCCACATGCATGCGGTTGCGCCGCGCGCGTCGCCACGATGCAGTTACATGCGGCACGATGGAGTTACGCGCTGCAATTTAGAACTGCCATCCGGGGGTGTGGATATTCTAGGCCGTCCGGCTTCCCCATTAATTCCCGCGGCCATTATAACCTTAGTCTCTTCAACCTCTCAATCTCGCCCCACAACACAACCAGCACACCCACGACGACACATACAGAGAGGATTTCTAGCGGCGCTCCAATGGAGTTCGGCGAGCATAAATTCAAGACCCACGCGAGGGATACGGATCTCTCGGTGGTGTACACCATCGACCCGGCCGTGGTGGAGGACTACATCAACACCGTGGAGCAGTTGCTTGCTGGAGACAAGTACAAGGTGGTCGGCATCGACCTCCAGTACACCGCCGATCTTCCCGACGAAGATCAGAAGGTTGTCGTCACCCAGTTGTGCATGTGCCATCATGTCCTCATCAACCACTACTGCATGGCCATAGAGCCTTGCGGCCGTTTCGCCAGGTTTGTCAACAGCACCAACTACAAGTTCGCTACGATGGAAACCACCGACGATGTAAAAGCGCTCAGGGTTACAGGCTTGGCCTGCAAGAACCTTGTCGAAATCCATGAGCACTACAGGGTCTGGGGCAGCACGAAGAAGGACTCCCTGGTTGAACTCGCCTCGGCCATCATCGACCCATACTATGAAAAGATGAAGCAGGATGCCAACAGAACGCATCCCGTATCCTGGCACGAGGCCTGGATGTGGCAACTGGATGAACCTCACCTTAGGTTCACGGCCAAGAGTGTGTACACATGCTACGAGATGCACAGGCGGATCGTTGACTTGAGGAAGTTCCTCGTTACCGAAATCGACGAGGCCGGATTGAGCCACAAGCAGAGCAGTAGCGGCAAGCGTCACAAGAAGTAGATCATGATCAGATGATCGTTTATCGTAGTTAATTATGCATGTAATATATAGTTGACTTTGGTGTGTGGAAATGTCATGTGTGTAGTAGCCATCTATGTAATTATGCATGTAATAGTTTACTTTGGTGTGTGCAAATGTCATGTGTGTAGTAGCCACCTATGTAATTGGATGTTTAATTTGGTTATGCAACCATGTCCTTATAAGTGTGTGTATATATATATATATGTTGTTGTTTTGTATGCAATCCCAATGCACAACACACATGTCTTATTAGCAGCAATCGTCTGTGTTGTTATCGGTCTTGGCACACATTTCTGATTACAGACCTGTTTGCCGCGTATCACACACATCTTGTTAAATTGAGTCGTTTCTGTTATCTTGGGTCAACACAAACAGTTCATCTGAGTGAACTGTTTGCCCTCTATCTCACACACCTTGATCTGGCTGACTGTTTCTTTTGTTCCGCCTAATCACAAACAGTTCATCCGAGTGAACGTATGTCGTATATCGCACACACCTTCATCTGGCTGCCCATTTCTGTTCTTCTGCCTCATCGCAAACAGTTCATTGAACTGAACCGTATGCCCCTCATCGCACATGCAACTAAATTCTGAAACCGTGTTTGATGCATCCGTCATCGCAAATGTTTTGCATCTTTTTTTACGGTTTTTTTACATCACCGTTTGTGATTATTGCATCGCACACAGTTTCGTCGAAGGGTCTCTGATTGTAGTGTCGCATTAGCAGCATCCTGCAATAGTGATTGCAATATAAATCAATCTAGTTGGCCAAACCAAACCAAAGTTTTGGAGAAGAAATACGAGGCTATAAAGATCATGCATAAAAGAGTGAAGAGAAGACTCAAATAATATTCATAGATAGAATTGATCAGAAACTCACAAGTCATCGGATCCCAACAAACACACCGCAAAAAGTCATTACGTCAAATAGATCTCCAAGAACATCGAGGAGAACATTGTATTGAAGATCAAAAAGAGAGAAGAAGCCATCTGGCTACTGCCTACGGACCCGTAGGTCTGTGATAAACTACTCACACATTATTGGAGGGGCAAGGGTGATGATGAAGAACCCCTCCGTGATGGTTGGCCCCTCCGGCAAAGTGCCGGAAAAGGCCCCTAGATTGGATCTCGTGGTTCTAGAACTTGCGGCGGCTGGAATTGTGTTTCGTCGACTCCCCTAGGGTTTCTGGAATATTAGAGTATTTATAGAGTTGAGAGGCGGTGCCTGTGGGCCCCACTACCCGCCAGGGTGCGCCTAGGGCCCTTGCGTACCCTGGTGCCTAGTAGGCCCCACAGAGCCCTCAGGTGCACTTCTTGGGCCTCCTGGGTGTCTTCTGGGCAGAAAAAATCTCCGAAAAGTTTCGCTGCATTTGGCTTCATTTGATATGGATATTCTGTGAAGTAAAAAACAAGCAAAAAATAGCAATTGGCACTAGGCACTATGTCAATAGGTTAGTCCCAAAAAATGATATAATGTTGCTAGTAAATGAATGTAAAACATCCAAGATTGATAATATAACAGCATGGAACAATAAAAAATTATAGATACGTTGGAGACGTATCATTCGCACCTAAGGAACAACCGGGCGGGAACATTTCCAACGCGTAGTTCAACATAACTACACCCAGACACTGGTCAGAAACCGAGATGGTTCTGAACACCTAGGATACAAACCATGATCAAGACTTGGCTATGGAAGAAGGATTCTTTGAACCAGTTTTCAAGACCGATGACCGAAGACGAAGAGCAGGTCGGATGTACTGAGGTGTGTCCAAACCTGAAGAGTGGTTCAGGGGCTACTGATGGTGTCCCGACTAGGGGGCCTCTCACCACGTCGTCTCTTGGCCTGATGTGCTGGGCCGAGGGCTCTCGTGTCGATTTAGAAGTGGGCCACATCCGGTGGCCCATATGCATAAGAGGAAGGCTCCAGAAGACTTGTGTACTCCAAGATACTAGATTTGTCTAAGACTCAGTGTCCACGTACATAACAGTCTAGGATATTATAACCCTAGACCTCCTCCATCGACATCTATATAAAGCGGGGGGTTGGGCTCATAGAGAACACATAACAATCTCAGGGTAGATCATCTATACTTTGTACTCAATCCAACACAATAAACACAATCAAGACGCACGGTGTTATCTCCTTGGAGAGGCCGTACCAGGGTAAAACTCATTTCACTGTTACCATCGTGTCCAGATTCATAGCTCAATATCCCCTACCCCGAGATCTGACGGATTTAACTCCGTCATCCTAGCCACCCTCGTGCCGTGGTGCCCCCACCCCACCCATCCCCTGAGATACAGTGATGGCAAAGGCGCGAAGTCCGTGGAGGTCCCCTGGTGGTACCCCGGTGACGGAAGCCTTTGTAGTGCGATGGCTGTGTGGCACAGCGGGCGCACAATCTTTTCCTGGTGGCCCTCTTTCCGTCGTCAGTGCGCTTCGACTATGACCGCTAATGGCCATGGATCTGCGTCCTCCTCCTATGTTCATGGTCGACCGGTGTTCATGTTGGTGTAGATCTCAACCCGACGTGCTTTGGGAGCTGTGTTTCCTTCGACCTTCTTGGGCTTTCTGGCATCACAACAGCTTGCTAGTTGTGAGCTGCGTTGGGATTTCCTCAGTAGAGTATGATGCTAGTTGTGAGCTAGTTGTGAGCTTGCTAGTTGCTAGGAGAGGATGATGCAGTACAGTAGAGATAAGTATTTCTCTCAGTTAAGCACCGAGGTTATCAATCCAGTAGGAAAACCACGCAAGACCTCGTGAACAGCACCTACACACAAAATAATAAATACTTGCACCAAAACAAGGGGTTGTCAATCCCTTGGCGGTTAATTTCAAGGGTCAAATCTCGTAGTGATAGATAGACAAACAAAAATAGAAAATAAAATGACAGTAAATAAATTCCAGCAATGTATTTTTGGATTTTAATATATGATAAAAATAGACCCAGTGGCCATAGTTTTCACCAGAGGCTTCTCTCTTGAACATAGCATACTGTGGGTAAACAAATTACTATTGGGCAATTGATAGAAAAGTGCATAGTTATGACGATATTCAAGGCAATGATCGTGTATATAGCCATCACGTCCGAGACAAGTAGACCGACTCCTGCCTGCATCTACTACTATTACTCCACACATCGACCGCTATCCAGCATGCATCTAGAGTATTCAGTTCATAAAGAACGGAGTAACGCCTTAAGCAAGATGACATGATGTAGACAAAGTAAACTCAATATATATGAATAAACCCCGTCTTTTTATCCTTAATGGCAACGATGCAAATATGTGTCATGTCCTTTTCTGTCACTGAGATTGAGCACCGCAAGATCAAACCCATCACAAAGCACCTCTCCCATTACAAGATAAATCAGTCTAGTTGGCCAAACCAAAGGATAGATCGGGGAGAAATACAAAGTTATAACAATCATGCATAAAAGAGTTCAGAGAATACTCAAATAATATTCATTAATAATCGGATCATAAACCCACAATTCATCAAATACCAACAAACACACCAGAAAAAAGGATTACATCGAATAGATCTCCAAGAACATCAAGGAGAACATTGTATTGAAGATCAAAGAGAGAGAAGAAGCCATCTAGCTACTAGCTATGGACCCGTAGGTCTATGGTAAACTACTCACACATCATCGGAAGGGCAGCAAGGTTGATGTAGAGGCCCTCCGTGATTGATTCCCCCTCCGGCAGAGTACTAGAAAAGGCCTCTAGATGGGATCTATCTCCGAAGAACAGAAACTTGCGACGGCGTACAAAGTATTTTGGGTGGCTGTCCGATGTATTTGGAATATTTGTGAATTTATTGAGTTGGAATTAGGTCAAGAGGTGCCACAAGGGGCCCACAAGCCTTGGGGGGCCCTATGGCGTGCTTGGCAGGTTTGTCGCTCCCTTGAGAATCTTCAGGTCTTCTCCCGAAGCTTCTAGGGTCCCTTCTGGTCCAGAAAAAATCATCAAAAAGTGTCGTAGCATATGGATTCCATTTGATACCGATTTTTTGAAAAGCCAAAAACAAGAAGAAAAAAAACAGCTACTGGCACTAGGCACTAGGTTAATAGGTTAGTCCCAAAAATGATATATAATTGCATAATAAACATCCAAGATTTATACTATAACAGCATAGAACAATCAAAAATTATAGATACGTTAGAGACGTATCAGCATCCCCAAGCTTAATTTCTGCTCGTCCTCGAGTAGGTAAATGATAAAAATAGAACTTTTGATGTGGAATGCTACCTATCATATTCATCATGTAGTCTCTTTTGTGGCATGAATATTAAGATCCAACAAACAATACTCAGGCATACCAAGAAACAATCATGCCTTTCAAAATATCAATGCTAAAGAATTTATCCCTAGAAAATCATATAATCTTGTCATGCTCCATCTTCTTAACACAAAGTATTTATCTGCACAACCACGATGACAAGCCGAGCATTTGGTTCATACTCTTTAACACACTTCAGCTTTTTCAACCGCCACGCAATATATGAGCGCAAGCCATGGATATAGCACTATGGGTGGAATAGAATACGGTGGTAGAGATTAATATGGAGAAGACAAAAAAGGAGAAAGTCTCACATCGATGAGGCTAATCAAGGAGCTATGGAGATGCCCGTGTCGGGACCCCGATCCTGAGTCACACCGATCTAGCATGTAACACATCATATCACTTTGCGGCCTAACGCACGGTATTCCCACGGTTGCTGCCTTACCTTGGCCGGGACCGTTTCCGCCTTTTGGCTCACGTATATGATTGTGTTGCTAGCATCCATATGACAGAGAACCCGGGCCGACATGACTAGTCGTAAACCCAAGGTGGCACAAACTTACAGGGACAGGCATACATGACCCAGCAATGCACGTGTCGGTCAGCAGCGAGTGTAACCAGACTATAGCAAGCTATCAGGACTCCGGTAAGCACCGTGTGACATTTCCCTGTAGGGATAGACACATGAGCAAAGAAGGACACATGTTGATCAATCCATGTGTTCCGGTGGAAGCACAAGGAGACATTTCCCCATAAGGAAGGCTACCAAGAATAAACAACTAGGTGTCGGATCCCACACATACCAAAGCATTTCAATAACATACACACAATATGCTTGATATGTGCAGATACAACATGGCATCACAACATAACTCTACGACTCAAAGTATTTAATTAAAAGGCTCTGAAGAGCCATACATATCATGATATTACAAACATGGGTCTCATGACCCAACATACAAGGTCATACAAGCAACAAGCCAAGCGGAAGCATAAACATGTCTGAGTACAAACATCTGAAAAGAGAGAAGGCTAGAAGGCCTGTCTATCTACAAGACCCTCCAAAGGAACCAGACCTGTATCTGGGATTCCCAAGCTAATCGTCGAAGCTCACGAAGAACTACTAGCGAGACTGAAGTCTCTCTGCAAAAACATAAATTAAGCAAACCTGAGTATAAATGTACCCAGGAAGACTTACATCAGAACTAACTATTTATGCATCAGGTGTCAACAAAGAGGTAGTGGATTTTGACTGCAGCAAGCCAGCTTTGACTCAGTGGCTATCCTGTACTACGACTACCAGCATTTTGTTTGAGGTGAGAAAGCGCACACGAGTCCACATATTCACCATATCAATACATCACTATGGATCCGCTCCCATCTCCCTACGAGAAGGCCATCCATAGCACTCACGCTTATCTTGCGCATTTTAGAGTATCCACTTCCAGTTATCTATGAACAATGTAAGCTTTCCAAGTAGTCCATATCCGCGGACGCGGCTATTTGAATAGATCATTAACCCTGCAGGGGTGTACTTCACACACGGTCCCGCCACTTACCACCATGTACACGTCATGTATCCCGACAACCTTCAAGCGGAAGCCTGGCGAGGGAGTCGGCCATGACCTGACTAACCACACAAGACTCTAGTGCAGGTTTATCGCCTATTTGAGGTTGTATCCGCAATGGAAATCCGGCCAAGGTTCTATCACGGCCCCAAAAAATGAGAGCAGGGTTCCCAAGAGCATCGTTCAGGTGTGATCCTGGTACATCATGCCTCGTGTCTCTACCACATCATAGCCCACACCTAGGGTCAGCGCTACGCACGGCCTCCAACACATATCCTACAAACACCAGAAACTAGTTGCAACTCCTGGACAAAGATCAAGGCGATTAATAAGTCGAGAGGGTCAATTAAGTATCCCAATGCGTGGTAGTAACTATCTTGGATCACAAACATGAAACGCAGTTCCTCAAGACGGTTTCAATGATACAACCCACCTTGTACTCCTACATGGCCTCTCATCGCTACCTTTACCAAATCATGTTCACACACTTAACCCTCAACAGAAGGACATGATCACCACAATTCCAATCCATCCCAGATGAATTAGACCTAACACAACTCTAAGCATAGCAAGCATAACAAGCAGGCATGAATGAGCAGGCACATCATGGCTCAAACAACTCCTACTCATGCTAGTGGGTTTCAACTATTTATTGTGGCAAAGACAGGTCATGCAGAGGAATGGGTTCAGCTACCGCAACATGTAACTGTTGAATCATTGTTGTCCAAATGCAGTAAAAGAGAGCAAGAGCAAGAGAGTGGGATTGTATCAGAATGCTCAAAAGGGGTTTGCTTGCCTGGAACTTCTGAAGATAGTATAGCTCTTCATCGGTGTCAACGATCACATCGTCGGAATCGCCTTCTACCGAGAAGGAACAACACCGACAAACAAGAGAAGGACCACAATCAATGCAATGCACATCCAAATGAATGACATGTCATATTAAGGTACTGAGTTGACCTAGTGCAATAGTTAGTCATATTAATTGAAGTGGAATTCAAACATATAGCAAATTCCAACTCCAAAACTAATTACCATATATTCCATAACCATGAATTTTCCTAGTTGGTGATGTTAAATTGCTCAAACATGCATGAACATGGCATAAACAGATTCTTTGGATTTTTCTGATAATTTTTCACATATAAATTATTTCATTCTGAGCAAAGGTTGATTTACTATGATTTTTAGAAGTTTAGGACATTTTTGGAATTCATAAATCATTTTTTGATTTATTTAAATTCCAGAAAACATTTACTGCATCAGCATAACGTCATGATGATGTCAGCAGGTCAACGGACCGGGTCCAGGTCAAACCTGACGTGCGGGGTCCACTCGTCAGTGGCATAGTTAGTTAACTGGGTTAATTAGCATTAAGCTAACCCTAACTAAAGTGTCAGCAGGGCTGGGCCCACACATCAGCGAGTCAGTCGGTTAATTAAGTATAATTATAAACTTAACCAAAGTTAGCAGGGGCTAGGGCCCACTTGTCAGTGACCCAGAGGGTCATTTGCTTAGTGCCTAACCGGTGTTTAGCCGGAGTTAAGGCCGCCAGCGAGGCCAGCCACGGCGCAGGTCATCGGAAAACCTCCTCCGGCGACCAAACAACGCACGGGAGGTCATGTTCGGAAGCTAGAGTGTGGCACATCTAACAGCGCTATTAGTTTCACCGGAGACGACCCAAGTCGACGGCGGCAACATCAAGTGCGGTGGCCGGAGCTACGGCGTCGAGCAGGACGGGGCTACGGAGCACGACAGGAGGAGTTGGCGCATGTGTTCGGCTCCTGGGAGCATGGTGAGCATGGCGATACGCTCAAAAGTGGGCGGAGGCAGCTGTGGCCACGACAGCGACATGGCACGGCGGCGGCGAGCTCGGCCACGGCTGAGGGACGTAGCTAGAGCACGCGCGCGAGTGAGAGGACAGGGGGAGGAGCAAGAGGGGCTCACGGCGATTGCAGCAGGCGTCGAAGCGGGCTCGGGGAAGGCCGGAGCTAAGCAGGGTGGCGAGGCGGATCTTCGGCGGCCGAGGAAGGGGAAGGCATCAGGGCGGCGCTTCAGGACCCTTATGGTCGCACGGCTTGGTGAGGAGGTCGGGGATGAGGTGGCGGAGCTCGGGGACACTTCGGTGAGGCGAGGGGAAGGCGTTGGCTGCGGTGGAGCTCGTCGGTGCTCTCGGACGCGAGTGAGGAGAACCAGGAAGAGAGGCGGAGGAGACGTGAGGACGAGGGAGAGGTGGAGGGGGAGTGTGTGGCATCGCGAGAGGCATCCAGGGGGAGGAGGGGGCAGCCAGGCAGGGAGGAGGTGGCCGGCGCCCTTCGGGCACATGCCCTCCTGCCTACTGGCAGGAGGTGGAAGATGACAGGGGGAGCCCCTGGTGGGCTGGGCCAGAACAGGAGCTGGGCTGGCGCTGCTGCAGGTAAGCACCAGGTAAGTCTTCTCCCTTTTTTTGTTCTTTTGTTTTCTATTTTGCAAATTTGTTTTAATTTGGTTTCAACCCAAATCATTTTTAAAAATTCTGAAAATAGTTATGGGCACTAAATGAATTATTCCAAAGGCCCTCAAGTAATTCCAAAATTGTTGGAGCATATAAAAATATTTATAGTATTTAAATGCCCCAATTCAAATACAATATGAGTTAATTCAAAAATCCAGAATGTCCTAGAAATATGTGAATCATTTTTGGCAGAGGTTTTCACCTTAGTCAAAAATCATGAACTTTTCTGAAAGGCATTTTGGATTCATTGAAACGATTTATATTTGATCCTGGTTGAATTTCATCTGGTGCTAGGGTTTGAGCATCCCTAATTCAAATTCATTTAAACTTACACATGATGCATGGATGTTGATGCAACTAGTTACAAAAAAAATTCTAGGGCTGTGACAACTCACCCCCACTAAGCAAGAATCTCATCCCGAGATTCAATACGTGAGGTAAGAAGGCAGAGGGGACACGAAGCTGACACAATCTTCATGATCCATTGCATTATCTTGATCTTGACATCTTTGCCTTCGAGAACTTCATCCAACACGATGACGATAGAAAGAACTCTACAGGAATCGATCTTCTCGAAGATCGAGCAACTCAAGATCAACTCATGGAGTGAGTCGTAAGAACACCTCTTGAGTTGAGACACAAAACACACATCAGGAGCAATGGAATAAGTAGATGACAAGGGTTCAATTTGGTAGGTAACAATTCCACGCTTGAATAAGATGGTGAAGGGGTTTCAAAGTAGCGAGGAAATAATTGCCATGATTCCATAACGATGCACCTTAGAGAAGGTGACTCAAAGAATTATTCCCTTAAGTGGTGAAAAGAATTACTTTTGATATAGGGATCATTGGAACTTCATACCAGGCTAAGGCAATTCACAAACGATCGTTTGAAAGAATTTGAAGAAATGGCATACTCAGTTTGGGAAGGAAACTAGAGTTATAAGACAACTCGGCAAATGGAAGGCACATTCCAATTGATACCGAGGTTATAACCTAGTGTCTGAGCATACTCTCAAGAACTTGAGCATTCCATAATCATCATAGTTTTAACAACATCTATGCCAAGATCTTGGTGACACCTCATACTACCATGATGATTGGAGATGGAGGATGCAGATGCAAAGGAAGACAACACTTTCTCAGATTTCACCTTAGCTATGCCAAGGAACAAAACCTGGATGATCGATCCAGAGACATTTAGCACTCCCCTTGTAATGTTCTCCTTGATGTACTAGATACCACAATCATGCTTAGAAACACCATCGATACGGTCATCAAGTAAAAGTCAGACTTTGGTAACACAAAGGATCCATAAGGAACAACTTCTAGAATAAGTCATATGAAATCCTCATGGGGAAGCGACCAACTTTTTCAATCATGATACTACAATAGTAGGTCTTCTGGCTAAGTGTGTTGGCCACAATTTCCACTTTACCAGTTTAGAAAGACCAATATTATTATTCTTGGGAAACATTCCAATCATCATATCTGCCTAAGATTCAGAACTGATTGGTGACAGGATATATCAGACAGCATGTCTGGAAAGGAAAGTTTGCAACACAAATCAACGAGACAATGTTGCGAGATTCTCGGGAAATGAACTATGATAGCAAGTTCCAAACCTTGAGCTGGATTGTAAGATACATGTGAACAGAATGTCCAGGACAATCATGTCCACATGGAAATCTTACGACAAAACAATACCGAGTTCTGGGTGGAAACCATCATCGACGATATCGAAGTCTTGTGCATTGCCATGGATTAGTAGTTAACTTCTTTTCCTAGAACAAATCAATCAGTGGCTTGGTGTGCTAGGGATACATATAGAATGAAGGTTGCAAGTCTCCAGACCACAGAATACTTCGCACATATGCATGACTGACTTGGGATGATTCCAGAGGAAGCAAAACAAACTTTCTCAAATTCACGGCGGCAACTTGCATCATATGCACGTGAATTAAAGAAAGTCACTTCTTTCATCCAAACATATGCTTCATGAACGGGACACGAAGATAATGCTTACAAAAGTTTCCAACGCTAGCTTAATGTTCATCAAGAATCATGGAGAAGAAAAAAAATGTTGCCGATGGGCTTGACAACAATTCATCCAGGCTTCCATATAGATGGAATTCCACAATTAGGTGAACACGGTGATAGCATTGGTCAGACCAAAAGATGTAATGGTGTATGCTCGAGGGATCAACCACGAGTAAGACAACATTATGAACATCGTTGGTCCTGATTTGATTTGGCGATAGCCCATACTCAAATCAAAGATTGGACAAGAAAATAGTTCCAACAACTAATCATGAGTATCAATCGATGAAGATATCATCTTTCTTCAACACACACACAAAAAGATATCCCTTAGTGATGACCTAAGTCAAACAAGCTTTCATCTTCCAACTCTCCAAGTTGTTGTTTAGCTTAACCAACTAGCTCGGGGTATCCAACACAGATTCTTGGAGAAGGAGTGGATTAATAGAAAACCAACTTGATCACGAACTCAACATAACGGTCAGGGGACAACCTGGTAATACTTCCGAGAAGATATTCGGAAAATCACAAACCACCGATATGTTATTAAGCTCGGGAGCAATCTTGCTTTTCAGGCAAGACGATATGATCAAGAGAGCAAGGGTTTGACAAAATCCTAACCCATCGATCGAAGAGTGCACCAGGAAAATGGACTAGGTAGCACGATCAGTCTTAGGATGACAATTCCATAACCATCACGCTAAGAATGGGGTTATCGTCCATAAACTACCAAGCAACACGGTTGCTAGGATTATTGATTTCACACATCACAGTTCACTTGTCGGCATTCCGGTTACAACCAACACGGGACCGAGAAATGAATGATGATGGTGAGAAGTATCACTACATCAAGAATTTATAAGATGGTGTGCAATTCCTATGATATTCTTGACAAAAGAGGGTAATACTCCAGGGTAGCACAGAATAAAAGCTGGTTTGGCATTTTGATCTGCGGGATACATCTACTTAGACCCAATCCTAGAAATGGATAAGGTACCGGAGTTTGGTTCTCCTAGTCATTCCGAAATAGAATGACTTGACTGACCACATGAATAATAGGCACCGATGAACACGGATGCACAACTATTCCTGACTATCAACTGATAGATGAAGGCCGGAATATAAGTGAAGAGGGACAACTCAAAGGAACATATGCTTTTCTGAGTTGTGAATGCATAGATTAGTATGTCGAACAAGTTCAACATGTTTGTTCCGGATAACCCATGCAGAAAGGTAGGATTGGCAGAGTCACAATGGAGAATGGAGAACTCATCAATAGCACTTTGTTGTGATATTTTGGTTCAGCGAACTTCTGCCAAGGATGGTTCATGGTATTTGGAAGAATGATATACCAAGTACCTCGAGGACTATCACAAAGGTTACTAATCATCCTAAAGGAGCTACAATCTCTATCAACATGAAGTATGTAGAGTGAATCTTGGGTTCAAGAACCCAGAAATGGAATACCTACTAACTAAGTAACATCACGAGATGCTTTTTAGAATGGTGGCCAGGATCATCACACTGGGAACACAAAACATGGCTAGATTACTAGGTAGTTCTCTAAGATACTCTAGTGTCATGATAGTAGCTTCAACATATATGTCGAGGCAATGGAGTACCCCAACACACCTATTAGTGTGGTTAGTCTGGCCCAAAAGACATCAGAACAGGGAGGAAAGATTTGCAAATGCATCAGATTATATAGAACCTAGGATAACTCGGACAGCATAACGGCTGTAGATGCTCAAAAAAGATCTTGAGACATCCTAAAAAATGGTGGCATAACCACTCAACATCACAATATCAAGGTTCCGAGACCAACTATTAACACACGGAGGTACTAGAAACTGAACTGAGACTTGAATCCAACATTCCTATAAGTCTACGGATTAGTAACACGCAATCCTGATAGAAGAATGAGAAGCCTAGTTCTTAATACCCGTAGGAAAGAAGAGGGTGACTCAGATCAGAAGGACATAAGGTAAAGGAGTAAAAAGAGCCTTATGTTCCCTTCCATAATAAATTCCCTTATATAACTAAAGCATTTCTAGACTCAACTTTGACCAGTTTGGCTTGGTAATCCTACAGGCAATCAGGCTCTGATACCAAAGCTGTCGGGACCCCGATCCTGAGTCACACCGATCTAGCATGTAACACATCATATCACTTTGCGGGCTCACTCACGGTATTCCCACGGCTGCAGCCTTACCTTGGCCGGGACCGTTTGCGCCTTTCGGCTCATGTATATGATTGTGTCGCTAGCATCCATATGACAGAGAACCCGGGCCGACATGACTAGTCGTAAACCCAAGGTGGCACAAACTTACAGGGACAGGCATACATGACCCAGCAATGCACGTGTCGGTCAGCAGCGAGTGTAACCAGGCTGTAGCAAGCTATCAGGACTCCGGTAAGCACCGTGTGACATTTCCCTGTAGGGATAGACACATGAGCAAAGAAGGACACATGCTGATCAATCCATGTGTTCCAATGGAAGCACTAGGAGACATTTCCCCATAAGGAAGGCTACCAAGAATAAACTACTAGGTGTCGGATCCCACACATACCAAAGCATTTCAATAACGTACACACAATATGCTCGATATGTGCAGATACAACATGGCATCACAACATAACTCTACGACTCAAAGTATTTAACTAAAAGGCTCTGAAGAGCCATACATATCATGATATTACAAACATGGGTCTCATGACCCAACATACTGAAGGAAATATGCCCTAGAGGCAATAATAAAGTTGTTATTTTATATTTCCTTATTCATGATAAAGGTTTATTATTCATGCTAGAATTGTATTAATCGAAAACCTAAAGACATGTTTGGATACATAAACAAATACTGTGTCCCTAGTGAGCCTCTACTAGACTAGCTCGTTGATCAAAGATGGTTAAGGTTTCCTAACCATAGACATGTGTTGTCATTTGATAACGGGATCACATCATTAGGAGAATGATGTGATGGACAAGACCCATCCGTTAGCTTAGCATAATGATCGTTCAGTTTATTGTTATTGCTTTCTTCATGTCAAATACATATTCCTTCGACTATGAGATTATGCAACTCCCGGATACCGGAGGAATATCTTGTGTTCTATCAAATGTCACAACATCACTGGGTGATCATAAATATGCTCTACAGGTATCTCCAAAGGTGTTTGTTGAGTTGGCATAGATCGAGATTAGGATTTGTCACTCCGAGTATCGGAGAGGTATCTCTGGGCCCTCTAGGTAATACACATCATAAGCTTGCAAGCAAATGACTAAGGAGTTAGTCATGAGGTGATGTATTACAGAATGAGTAAAGAGACTTGCCGGTAACGAGATTTAACTAGGTATAGAGATACGGACGATCGAATCTCGGGCAAGTAACATACCGATGGACAAAGGGAATTACGTATGTTGTCATAACGGTTCGACCGATAAAGATCTTCATGGAATATGTAGGAGCCAATATTGGCATCCAGGTTCCGCTATTGGTTATTGACCGGAGAGGTGTCTCGGTCATGTCTACATAGTTCTCGAACCCGTAGGGTCCGCACGCTTAACGTTCGTTGACGATATTGTGTTATATGAGTTATGTGATTTGGTGACCGAATGTTGTTCAGAGTCCCGGATGAGATCACGGACATAACGAGGAGTCTCAAAATGGTCGAGATGTAAAGATTGATATATAGGACGATAGTATTCGGACACCGGAAGTGTTTCGGAGGGTACCGAGTACTTATCGGGTCACCGGAAAGGAGTTTCGGGCAACCCCGGCAAAGATATGGGCCTTATGGGCCAAGAGAGGGAACACACCAGCCCACAAGGGGCTGGTGCGCCCCTATAGAGGCCGGCCCAATGAGGAGGAGAAGGAAAGAGGGGAGGGAAAGGAAAGTGTGGAGTAGGACTCCCCCTTCCTTCCCTCTCCCCCCCCCCCCCTCTTTCCTTCCCCTTCTTCATACAAGGAAAGGGGGGCGCAGGAGGGCAGGAGCCCTAGGGCCGGCGGCCAGCCCCTTGGGGCGCGCCCTGGCTGCCCTAGGCTGCCTCCTCCCCCCTCCCACCTATATATATATGGGGAGGGGGCGCCACACAAGTACACAATAGACAATTGCCTAGCCGTGTGCGGCGCCCCCCCTACACCGTTTACACCCTTGGTTATATTTTTGTAGTGCTTAGGCAAAGCCCTGCGAAGATCACATCACCATCACCACACTGTCATGCTGCCGGAACTCATCTACTACCTCGCCGTCTTGCTGGATCAAGAAGGCAAAGGATGTCACCGAGCTGAACGTGTGCAGAACGCAGAGGTGCCGTGCGTTCGGTACTAGATCGGTTGGAGCGCGAAGAAAGTTCGACTACATCATCCGCGTTGTGAAGCGCTTCCGCTTATGGTCTACGAGGGTACGTAGACACACTCTCCCCCTCTGTAACACCCTGGATTTTCCCCATTTTCTTTTTCTTTTTCTTTTGATTTTGGTTTGGATTTGCTTTTGGGTGGCTTCGTGGTCTTGAAACCTAGAGAAATCACCTTTGATTTCTCTCCCCAATGGCTTGTCAACCTCAAAACCATCCCAAGACCCTGTCAATCCCATCTTGGACCAATCCCAATATTATTTTCTCGGAAATATTCCTTTTCCTATTAAAGGAATAACCCTGTTTACCTGGGTTGTGAAGCAACCCACATCTATGTCATTCCAAAAATTCCCAAATAATTCTCATAATTCCTTTGGGACATATCTTCTTCAAATATGTCAAATACTGCCTTGCCATGTTCCAGAATAATCCACAAATAATTATTGTCCTATTCTGCCCTAAATGGCACTTTGTGAAGGAAGTGCTATTTATCTCTACTTGTTTGACCCCAAACTTTTTGGACACTCTTTACTATCCATATCATTGCCACATGCCAAATTTCAACCTCATTTGCCTAGTGAATATTCCTGAGCAATTTTTCAAAGTTTCTGTTCAAACAGAGGCCTTGTGAAGGAAGTGCAAGCTAGGCATATCCAAATGAGTTGAAATTTTTCAAGCATCTTAATATGATCAAATCATAGCTTTCCACTAAATTTTAGCATCATTTAATCATCTATGTGATCACAACATCAAATCTTTGCTTCTGGTAATTATTATGGGTTGTGAAGCAACTATAATTTTTATCAATGTTGGGGATATCGCTTATCGGGAACTTATCGGTCGACCCAAGATAAGGGGTAAATCGGCCAGTTTATCGGCATATCGGCCGATTTATCGGTCGATTTATCTTATCGGTCAGACAGTGATAAGCGATAAATCGGCCGATTTATCGACATATCAGAAGATATCTTGAACAGTGATTTTTATTGCTCCATAATTCATGAATAATTTCCAGAACATGCTTCTACCTATATGATATCTCTCCACCCAATTTGGGCTCATTTTATCTGTCCAATATTTCTCTAGAATTTCCCCAAGTTTCTGTCCAGTGGAAAGTGTTGTGAAGGAAGTACCATTTATACTTGTCCAAATGCTATGAAATTTTTTTGGTATCATGGCAACCCCAAATGACTTTCCTACACCAAGTTTCATCTAAATCCATTAAGCCAATTGAGCACTACTTCAAGATTCTTATTTCTGGACCAGAATGAGGTTTGTACATGAACTATGGTCAAAACTTGTTGTTAGTCTTTCAAACTAGTCCAGAAGGCAGTCCTTCCAACCTAGAACCCACCAGACAACTCATTTGGCTCCATCGCCAACTCATCTCTCTTCTGGATCCCTCCCAAGTTGCTGTTCAGAAACTGCTGATGATGCTACCATTCGATTCAGAGGGCATCCAGCCAAACCAGTGGCACTGTGAGGCCTCAGGGAGCAGGGACGACCGTGTAGACACGATTAGATGGGCCAGAGCGCACCATGGGCGCCAAGGCACGCGGTGACCACGCGTCTGGCAGAGCCAAACCCGTGCTCTGGCACGTTGTCGTCCCTGTTGCCGTCGATTTCCTCTGCCTCTCGCGTCACTTTCATGTCTGGTAGCTCACCCGTGCTCGTGCCGTCGTTTCCCCTCTGCTGCCTCGCACTGCATCGCTGCGGTCGCATCGCCGTCGAGCTCTCCCGAAGCCCTCCCGCACCTATATATAGCTCCCCTGACTCCTTCCGCTACTCATCCACTCCTCCCTCGCCTCGTTTGCCCTCTGGAGTCGCATAAACTCGCCGGAGTTCGCCGATCCTCCTCGGTGGTCGCCGGAGTCCACTCGTTTTCGGCCACCACAGGCCCCCTCTAGCCTCCCCTCCACCTCCACTGCCTCCCCCTCGTCCCGCTGAGCCGCCCCACCCACTTGCCCCTCGCCGGAGTAGCCCACATCGCCGGCAACCACCACCGCCGCCCTCCTCTCTGTCCTCTTCTGGCGCCGCGCCTCGCCGCCGTCCCGCTCCTCCTCGGCGCCCCTGCTGCATCTGAACGGGTGCGGTAGGCCGCCCCGCACCCGCCGGTGCCCTCGCCGCGGCCGGAGCTCGCCGGAGCCGGCCGCCCCCCCCCCCTGCCTCAGCCGCCCCTGCCTCCTCTGTTCCGCGTGTGAGGGAGACAGGAGGAAGATGACGACCTGGATCGGCCCCCCTGCCGCTGGGCCCCACGTGTAAGTCTCTTTCCGCCAGGGCCTAGGTGTTTTAAGTGGAGACGGATTTTTTTCAAATATGCTTTCTAAGTTGGAAAGCGTACTCTAGATCTACTTCGGCTGAAAATACGTTTTCTGTTTATGAATGCGTATTTCTGGAAAGGAATTTTCATTTTTTTCAGCCGCCGGCCGAATCTGCTAGATTGTGAACGTTCACTGTTTAGTCACTTTTCTGCCTAAAAAGTGAACGGCCACAACTTTTTGCTCGTAACTCCGATCGAGGTGAATCCAAAGCCCACTTCTTCATCTCTTCGAGCCCGTTCTATTGGTACCATTTTCATAATGTTCTGACACCATGGAAATGACCATTTTGCCCTTGCCCTAAACAGCCCTCCGGGAGAGAACTGTTTCCGGCAATCTTCTCCGCGGACCCTCCACACTACTCCCCGGTGGATTTCTCGTACCCAGGCAAGCCACGACAGCCACTTGCATGATGGATTTGCAGTAGCTATGGTTTCCTACCTGAGAAGTTATTTTAATGTGTGCATGTTATTCTGTCTGAGACTACTATATATGCTCATGGTCTATGCTCATCCTTATAATCTGTCTATGTGCATCTTGCTAGTTATCAAGTAGTCATTGGTAGCATTATGCTCATGGTTAATACTGGCAGTAGTTCATGCTAAGATAATGACATGTCTGCATGTTTCTTTATCAGTTGTTATGGTTCATCCTGTTATCATGGCTCAGCACATCATAATTCAAATTTAACCGGATGTTAATCGAACTTGAACACCTATTGGCTGAGTCATAGTGCGCCACCAAATCAAGCTCACTAGTGCAACCACACTTGTTGGGATGGGGCAGCCCTAATTCGATCTATTGTCATGCCTCTCGTCGGAACCTCCAACTAGGGAAGGTTATGAGTGCGTGCTACCCTGATCAGGTAGGTGGCTATAACCTTGTGAACCCAGTTTTGGTATTGAGCTCAGGTCCCCGTTTGGGACAGTTTTGTTTGGCCACGACGGTGGCAGGTGTCGGAAGGACACAGGGGTCACCAATGACATAGCCCAAAGGGGAGTTTGTCGGAGTGGCCGGGACAGTGCCATGTAATAGATTGGGTTCTGTCGGAAAGTCATTGGTCCACCCGAATGGGAGCATGAGGCCATGAGTTCCGTGGTGTGGGTACAGTGTACTAACCTCTGCAGAGTGTATAATCTATCGATAGCCGCATCCTCGGATATGGGCACAGTTCGTAGTAGGACACACTATGGGTCAACAGTATAATAATCTTGCTTATAACAACCCAGTTCGATGTGAAAAAAAAGTTGGTTGATCTTTATGTGATCGCGAGAGGATCACCGTGGTATCGAGGATACCGATGTTGGTTGATCGTGATCACGAGAGGATCACTATGGTTTGGTGTTATGTGGTGATCTTGGTAAAGACCAAGCTCCTTGTGATCATGTTATCACTACGGTATTGTAATACCAAGTTTGGTTGGTCCCGAGGTTAGCATGTGGCACACTCGATGGTAAGTTCTTACAGGTGATGGTTACGGGGTAACCTCACGACAGAGTAAGTTGCAACCTGTTGCATGTAGTATATGCCATGCTTACATTGTTCTAGCATCATCATGGTTACACCTGCTTAACCTGAAAGTGCCATGCTATTGCTTGTCTTGACTGCTTGGGTTGCTGTGAGCTCGCGAGTACATTCAAAGTACTCACCTGGCATGTCATGCCAGTTTGCAGGTCATGCCATGATTGCTTGCTTGTCGAGGATTCCGAGTTTGCGAGCTAGGATACGCGTTCCAGCCAGAGTCCCTACGGAGTGGAGTTCACCACCGCCGTCGTTGTTCCGCTGCCGAGGGTATTCCGCTTCCTCGGGTTGTTTCGCTGTTAGCATAGAGCTACCCTGGGCAGGCATAGTGTCGCCGTGCCGGTGTATTCCATGTACCCTTGTAACCTTATTCATAGTAATAAAGAGCTGATTTGTTCTATGCCAACAGTGCCATATTCCAGAAGACTTGTCTCTGGGCTGGAATACGGGGCGTTCCGGTTTCCTCTGAGCTAGGGTGCCACACCCTCTCGTTGCTATGCATCTCCATGGATAGATCTTGCGTGTGCGTAGAATTTTTTTTGTTTTCCATGCAATGTTTCCAAACAGTGGCATCCGAGCCAGGTCGATGCATAGATGATATGCACGAGTAGAACACAAAGAGTTGTGGGCGGTGATAGTCATACTGCTTACCACCAACATCTTATTTTGATTCGGCGGTATTGTGGGATGAAGCGGCCCGGACCAACCTTACATGTCCACGCACATGATACCGGTTCCACCGACTGACATGCAACTAGTTTTGCATAAAGGTGGCTGGCGGGTGTCTATTTCTCCTACTTTAGTTGAATCGAATTTGACTATGGCCGGTCCTTGAAGAAGGTTAAAACAGCAAACTTGATGAAACACCGTTGTGGTTTTTGCCGTAGGTAAGAACGGTTCTTGCTAGAAGCCCGTAGCAGCCACGTAAAACTTGCAACAACAAAGTAGAGGATGTCTAACTTGTTTTTGCAGGGCATGTTGTGATGTGATATGGTTAAGACATGATGTGATATACGTTATTGTATGAGATGATCATGTTTTGTAAATTATCGGCAACCGGCAGGAGCCTTATGGTTGTCTCTTTATTGTATGAAATGCAAACGCCATGTAATTGCTTTACTTTATCACTATGCGTTAGCGATAGTTGTAGAAGCAATAGTTGGCATGACGACCTCAATGCAACAATGCTACGATGTAGATCAAGGTGTCAAGCCGGTGACGATGGAGATCATGACGTTGCTTTGGAGATGGAGATCAAAAGCACAAGATGATGATGGCCATATCATGTCACATATTTAGATTGCATGTGATGTTTATCTTTTATGCATCTTATTTTGCTTAGAACGGCGGTAGCATTATAAGATGATCCCTTCACTTAATTTCAATATAAAAGTGTTCTCCCTGAGTATGCACCATTGCTACAGTTCGTCGTTTCGAGACACCACGTGATGATCGGGTGTGATAGACTCTACGTTCACATACAACGGGTGTAAGACAGTTTTGCACATGCAGAATACTTGGGTTAAACTTGACGAGCCTAGCATGTACAGACATGGTCTCCGAACACTGGAGACCGAAAGGTCGAACGTGAATCATATAGTAGATATGATCAACATAGAGATGTTCACCATTGATGACTACCCCATCTCACGTGATGATCGGACATGGGTTAGTTGATTTGGATCACGTATCACTTAGATGACTTGAGGGATGTCTATTTAAGTGGGAGTTCATTAGTAATTTGATTAATTGAACTTAATTTATCATGAACTTAGTCTTATAGTTTTGCATATCTATGTTGTAGATCAATAGCTCGCGACATAGCTCCCCTATATTTTTGATATGTTCCTAGAGAAAACTAAGTTGAAAGATGATGGTAGCAATAATGCGGACTGGGTCCGTGATCTGAGGATTATCCTCATTGCTGCACAGAAGAATTATGTCCTTGATGCACCGCTAGGTGACAGACCTATTGCAGGAGCTGATGCAGACATTATGAACATTTGATAAGCTCGATATGATGACTAATTGATAGTTTAGTGCGCCATGCTTTACGGCTTAGAATCGGGGCTTCAAAGACGTTTTGAATGCCATGGAACATATGAGATGTTCCAAGAGCTAAAATTGGTATTTCAGACTTATGCCCATGTTGAGAGGTATGAGACCTCTGACAAGTACTTTGCCCACAAGATGGAGGAGAATAGCTCAGCCAGTGAGCATGTACTCAGAATGTCTGGGTACTACAATCGCTTGAATCAAGTGGGAGTTAATATTCCAGATAAGATAGTGATTGACAGAGTTCTCTAGTCACTATCACCAAGCTACTAGAACTTCGTGATGAACTATAATATGCAAGGGATGACAAAAACGATTCCCGAGCTCTTCGCGATGCTGAAATCGGCGAAGGTAGAAATCAAGAAAGAGCATCAAGTTTTGATGGTTAACAAGACCACTGGTTTCAAGAAAAAGGGCGAGGGAAAGAAAGGGAACTTCAAGAAGAATGGCAAGCAAGTTGTTGCTCCCATGAAGAAGCCCAAAGCTGGACCCAAGCCTGAAACTGAGTGCTTCTACTACAAAGGAAATGGTCACTGGAAGCGAAACTGCGCCAAATACTTAGCGGATAAGAAGGATGGCAAAGTGAACAAAAGTATATTTGATATACATGTTATTGATGTGTACCTTACTAGTGTTCATAGTAGCACCTGGGTATTCGATACCAGTTCCGTTGCTAAGATTAGTAACTCGAAACAGGAGTTGGAGAATAAACAAAGACTAGTTAAGTGCGAGGTGACGATGTGTGTTGGAAGTGATTCCAAGGTTGATACGATCACCATCACACACTCCCTCTACCTTCAGGATTAGTATTGAACCTAAATAAATGTTATTTGGTGTTTGCGTTGAGCATAAATATTATTAGATCATGTTTATTGCAATACGGTTATTCATTTAAGTTAGAGAATAATTGTTGTTCTGTTTACATGAATAAAACCTTCTATGGTCATACACCCAATGTGAATGGTTTATTGAATCTCGATCATAGTGATACACATATTCATAATATTGATGCCAAAAGATGCAAAGTTGATAATGATAGTGCAACATACTTTGGCACTGCCGTTTAGGTCATATTGGTGTAAAGCGCATGAAGAAACTCCATACAGATGGACTTTTGGAATCACTTGATTATGAATCATTTGATACTTGCGAACCATGCCTCATGGGCAAGATGACTAAAACTCCATTCTCCGAAACAATGGAGCGATCTAATGACTTATTGGAAATAATACATACCGATGTATGCGGTCCGATGAGTGCTGAAGCACGCGGCGGGTATCGTTATTTTCTGACCTTCACAGATGATTTGAGCAGATATGGGTATATCTACTTAATGAAACACAAGTCCGAAACATTTGAAAAGTTCAAAGAATTTCAGAGTGAAGTGGAGAATCATCGTAACAAGAAAATAAAGTTTCTACGATCTGATCGCGGAGGCGAATATTTGAGTTACGAGTTTGGCCTTCATTTAAAACAATGTGGAATAGTTTCACAACCCACGCCACCTGGAACACCACAGCGTAATGGTGTGTCCGAACATCATAACCGTACTTTATTAGATATGGTGCGTTCTATGATGTCTCTTACCGATTTACCACTATCGTTTTGGGGTTATGCATTAGAGAGAGCTGCATTCACGTTAAATAGGGCACCGTCTAAATCCGTTGAGATGACACCGTATGAACTGTGGTTTGGCAAGAAAACTAAGCTGTCGTTTCTTAAAGTTTGGGGATGCGACGCTTATGTCAAAAGGCTTCAGCCTGATAAGCTCGAACCTAAATCAGCGAAGTGCGTCTTCATAGGATACCCTAAGGAAACAATTGGGTACACCTTCTACCACAGATCCGAAGGCAAGATCTTTGTTGCTAAGAATGGGTCCTTTCTAGAGAAGGAGCTTCTCTCGAAAGAAGTGAGTGGGAGGAAAGTAGAACTTGATGAGGTAATTGTACCTTCACTCGAATTGGAGAGTAGCACATCACAGAAAACCGTTCCTGTGATGCCAACACCAACTAGAGAGGAAGCTAATGATGATGATCATGAAACTTCGGATCAAGTTACTACTGGACTTCGTAGTCGAACAGAGCACGTTCCACACCAGAGTGGTACGGTAATCCTGTCCTGGAAATCATGCTATTAGACCATGGCGAACCTACGAACTGTAAAGAAGCTATGATGAGCCCAGATTCCGATAAATGGCTTGAGGCCATGAAATCTGAGATAGGATCCATGTATGAGAACAAAGTGTGGACTTTGGTGGATTTTCCCAATGATCGGCAAGCCATTGAGAATAAATGAATTTTCAAGAGGAAGACGGACGCTGATGGTAATATCACTATCTACAAAGCTCGACTTGTCACAAAAGTATTTTTGACAAGTTCAAGGGGTTGACTACAATGAGACTTTCTCACCCGTACCGATGCTTAAGTCCGTCCGAATCATGTTAGCAATTGCCGCATTTTATAATTATAAAATCTGGCAAATGGATGTCAAAACTGCATTCCTTAATGGATATTAAAGAAGAGTTATATATGATGCAACCAGAAGTTTTTGTCCATCCTAAAGGTGCTAACAAAGTGTGCAAGCTCGAGCGATCCATCTATGGACTGGTGCAAGCATCTCAGAGTTGGAATATACGCTTTGATGAGGTGATCAAAGCATATGGTTTTATATAGACTTATGGTGAAGCCTGTATTTACAAGAAAGTGAGTGGGAGCTCTGTAGCATTTCTGATATTATATGTGGATGACATATTGCTGATTGGAAATGATATAGAATTTCTGGATAGCATAAAAGGATACTTGAATAAGAATTTTTCAATGAAAGACCTCGGTGAAGCTGCTTACATATTAGGCATCAAGATCTATAGAGATAGATCAAGATGCTTGATAAGATTTTTCAATGAGTACATACCTTGACAAGATTTTGAAGGAGTTCAAAATGGATCAGTCAAAGAAGGAGTTCTTGCCTGTATTGTAAGGTGTGAAGTTGAGTAAGACTCAAAGCCCGACCATGGCATAAGATAGAGAGAGAATGAAAGTCATTCCCTATGCCTCAGCCAAAGGTTCTATAAAGTATGCCATGCTGTGTACCAGACCTATTGTGTACCTTGCCATGGGTTTGGCAAGGGGGTGCAATAGTGATCCAGGAGTAGATCACTGGACAGCGGTCAAAATTATCCTTAGAGGACTAAGGAAATATTTCTCAGTTATGGAGGTGATAAAGAGTTCGTCGTAAAGGGTTACGTTGATGCAAGCTTTGACACCAATTCAGATGACTATGGGTCTCAATCTAGATACATATTGAAAGTGGAAGCAATTAGCTAAAGTAGCTCCATGCAGAGCATTGTAGACATAGAAATTTGCAAAATACATACGGATCTGAATATGACAGACCCGTTGACTAAACTTCTCTCACAAGCAAAACATGATCACACCTTAGTACTCTTTGAGTGTTAATTACGTGGCAATGTGAACTAGATTATTGACTCTAGTAAACTCTTTGGGTGTTGGTCACATGGTGATGTGAACTATGGGTATTAATCACATGGCGATGTGAACTAGATTATTGACTCTAGTGCAAGTGGGAGACTGAAGGAAATATGCCCTAGAGGCAATAATAAAGTTGTTATTTTATATTTCCTTATTCATGATAAAGGTTTATTATTCATGCTAGAATTGTATTGATCGGAAACCTAAATACATGTGTGGATACATAAACAAATACCGTGTCCCTAGTGAGACTCTACTAGACTAGCTCGTTGATCAAAGATGGTTAAGGTTTCCTAACCATAGATATGTGTTGTCATTTGATAACGGGATCACATCATTAGGAGAATGATGTGATGGACAAGACCCATCCATTAGCTTAGCATAATGATCGTTCAGTTTATTGCTATTGCTTTCTTCATGTCAAATACATATTCCTTCGACTATGAGATTATGCAACTCCCGGATACCGTAGGAATACCTTGTGTTCTATCAAACATCACAACATAACTGGGTGATCATAAAGATGCTCTACTGGTAACTCTGAAGGTGTTTGTTGAGTTGGCATAGATCGAGATTAGGATTTGTCACTCCGAGTATCGGAGAGGTATCTCTGGGCCCTCTCGGTAATACACATCATAAGCTTGCAAGCAAATGCCTAAGGAGTTAGTCACGAGGTGATGTACTATGGAATGAGTAAAAAGACTTGCCGGTAACAAGATTGAATTAGGTATAGAGATACCGACGATCGAATCACGGGCAAGTAACATACCGATGGACAAAGGGAATTACGTATGTTGTCATAACGGTTCGACCGATAAAGATCTTCGTAGAATATGTAGGAGCCAATATGGGCATCCAGGTTCCGCTATTGGTTGTTGACCAGAGAGGTGTCTCGGTCATGTCTACATAGTTCTCGAACCCGTAGGGTCCGCACGCTTAACGTTTGTTGATGATATAGTGTTATATGAGTTATGTGATTTGGTGACCGAATGTTGTTCGAAGTCCCGAATGAGATCACGGACATCACAAGGAGTCTTGAAATGGTCTAGAGGTAAAGATTGATATATAGGACGATAGTATTCGGACACCGGAAGTGTTTCGGAGGGTACCGGGTACTTATCGGGTCACCGGAAAGGAGTTTCACGCAACCCCGGCAAATATATGGGCCTTATGGGCCAAGAGAGGGAACACACCAGCCCACAAGGGGCTGATGTTCCCCTATAGAGTCCGGCCCTATGAGAAGGAGAAGGAAAGAGGGGAGGGAAAGGAAAGTGTGGAGTAGGACTCACCTTTCCTTCCCTCCCCCCCCCCCCTCTTTCCTTCCCCCTTCTTCATACAAGGAAAGGGGGGCGCAGGAGGGCAGGAGATCTAGGGCCGGCGGCCAGCCCCTTGGGGCATGCCCTGGCTGCCCTAGGCTGCCTCCTCCCCCCTCCCACCTATATATATATGGGGAGGGGGCGCCACACAAGTACACAACAGACAATTGCCTAGCCGTGTGCGGCGCCCCCCCCCCCCCCCCCCCCCCCCCCCTCCACCGTTTACACCCCCGGTAATATTTTTGTAGTGCTTAGGCGAAGCCCTGTGGAGATCACATCACCATCACCGTCACCACGCCGTCGTGCTGCCGAAACTCATCTACTACCTCGCCATCTTGCTGGATCAAGAAGGCCGAGGACGTCACCGAGCTAAACGTGTGCAGAACGCGGAGGTGCCGTGCGTTCGGTACTAGATCCGTTGGAGCGCGAAGAAAGTTCGACTACATCAACCGCATTGTGAAATGCTTCTGCTTACGGTCTACAAGGGTACGTAGACACACTCTCCCCCTCTCGGTGCTATGCATCTCCATGGATAGATCTTGCGTGTGCGTAGATTTTTTTTTTGTTTTCCCTGCAACGTTTCCCAACACATACAAGGTCATACAAGCAACAAGCACAAGCGGAAGCATAAACATGTCTCAGTACAGACATCTGAAAAGAGTGAAGGCTAGAAGGCATGTCTATCTACAAGACCCTCCAAAGGAGCCAGACCTCTGTCTGGGATTCCCAAGCTAATCGTCGAAGCCCACGAAGAACTACTAGTGAGACTGAAGTCTCTCTGCAAAAACATCAATTAAGCAAACGTGAGTACAAATGTACCCAGCAAGACTTACATCAGAACTAACTACTTATGCATCAAGTGTCAACAAAGGGGTAGTGGAGTTTGACTACAGCAAGCTAGCTTTGACTCAGTGGCTATCCTGTACTATGACTACCAGCATTTTCTTTGAGGTGAGAAAGCGCACATGAGTCCACATATTCACCATATCAATACACCACTATGGATCCGCTCCCATCTCCCTACGAGAAGGCCATCCATAGCACTCACGCTTATCTTGCGCATTTTAGATTATCCACTTCCAGTTATCTATGAACAATGTAAGCTTTCCAAGTAGTCCATATCTGTGGACGCAGCCATTCGAATAGATCATTAACCCTGCAGGGGTGTACTTCTTCACACACGCTCCCGCCACTTACCACCATGTACACGTCATGTATCTCGGCAACCTTCAAGCAGAAGCCTGGTGAGGTTGTCGGCCATCACCTGACTAACCACACAAGACTCTAGTCCAGGTTTATCGCCTATTTGAGGTTGTATCCGCAATAGAAGTCTGGCCGAGGTTCTATCACGGCCCCAAACGATGAGAGCAGGATTCCCAAGAGCACCGTTCGGGTGTCATCCTGGTACACCCTACCTCGTGTCTCTACCGCATCATAGCCCACCCCTAGGGTTAGCGCTAGGCACGGCCTCCAACACATATCCTACAAACACCAGAAACTAGCTAGTTACAACTCCTGGACAGAGATCAAGGCGATTAATAAGTCGAGAGGGTCAATTAAGTATCCCAATGTGTGGTAGTAACTATCTTGGATCACAAACACGAAACGGTTTCAATGAGACAACCCACCATGTACTCCTACATGGCCTCTCATCGCTACCTTTACCAAATCATGTTCACACACTTAACTCTCAACAGAAGGACATGATCACCACAATTCCAATACATCCCAGATGAATCAGACCTGACACAACTCTAAGCATATCAGGCATAACAAGCAGGCATGAATGAGTAGGCACATAATGGCTCAAGCAACTCCTACTCATGCTAGTGGGTTTCAACTATTTACTGTGGCAAAGACAGGTCATGCAGAGGAATGGGTTCAGCTACCGCAACATGTAACCGTTGAATCATTGTTGTCCTAATGCAGTAAAAGAGAGCAAGAGCGAGATAGTGGGATTGTATCAGAATGCTCAAAAGGGGTTTGCTTGCCTGGCACTTCTGAAGATAGTATAGCTCTTCATCGGTGTCAATGATCACATCGTCGGAATCGCCTTCTACCGAGAAGGAACAACACCGACAAACAAGAGAAGGACCACAATCAATGCAATGCACATCCAAATGAATGACATGTCATATTAAGGTACTGAATTGACCTAGTGCAATAGTTAGTCATATTAATTGAAGTGGAATTCAAACATATAGCAAATTCCAACTCCAAAACTAATTACCATATATTCCATAACTATGAATTGTCCTAGTTGGTGATGTTAACTTGCTCAAACATGCATGAACATGGCATAAACAGATTCTTTGGATTTTTCGGATAATTTTTCATATATAAATTATTTCATTCTGAGCAAAGGTTGATTTACTATGATTTTTAAAAGTTTAGGACATTTTCTGAAATTCATAAATCATTTTCTGATTTATTTAAATTCCAGAAAACATTTACTGCGTTAGCACAACATCATGATGACGTCAGCAGGTTAACTGACCGGGTCAAGGTCAAACCTGACATGCGGGGTCCACTCGTCAGTGGCACAGTTAGTTAACTGGGTTAATTAGCATTAAGCTAACCCTAACTAAAGTGTCAGCAGGGTTGGGCCCACACGTCAGCGAGTTAGTTGGTTAATTAAGTATAATTATAAACATAAGCAAAGTTAGCAGGGGCTAGGGCCCACTTGTCAGCGACCCAGAGGGTCATTTGGTTAGTGCCTAACCGGTGTTTAGCCGGAGTTAAGGCGGCCGGCGAGGCCAGCCACGGCGGAGGTCGTCGAAAAACCTCCTTCGACGACCAAAGGATGCGTGGGAGGTCGCGTTCGGAAGTTGGAGGTGCGGCGCGTCTAACAACGCTGTTTGTTTCGCCGGAGACGACCCAAGTCGACGGCGGCGACATCAAGTGCGGCGGCCAGAGCTACGGCGTCGAGTAGGACGGGGCTACGGAGCACGACAGGAGGAGCTGGCACATGCGTTCGGCTCCTGGGAGCACTGTGAGCACGGCGACATGCTCAAAAGCGGGCGGAGGCAGCTGTGGCCACGGAAGCAACATGGCACGGCGGCGGCGAGCTCAGCCATGGCTGAGGGACGGAGCTAGAGCACGCGCGCGAGTGAGAGGATAGGGGGAGGAGCAAGAGGGGCTCACGGCGGTTGCAGCAGGCGTCGAAGCGGGCTCAGGGAAGGCCGGAATTAAGCAGGGCGGCGAGGCGGATCTTCGGTGGCCGAGGAAGAGGAAGGCGTCGGGGGCGGCGCTTCGGGGCCCTTCCGGTCGCGTGGCTTGGTGATGAGGTCGGGGACGAGGTGGCGGAGCTCGGGGACACTTCGGTGAGGTGAGGGGAAGGCGGTGGCTGCGGTGGAGCTCATCGGTGCTCTCGGACGTGAGCGAGGAGAACTGGGAAGAGAGGCGGAGGAGACGTGAGGACAAGGGAGATGTGGAGGAGGTCGAGGGGGAGCGTGGCGTTGCGAGAGGCATCCAGGGGGAGGAGGGGCAGCCAGGCAGGGAGGAGCTGGCCGGCGCGCGTCGGGCACACGCCCTCCTGCCTACTGGCAGGAGGTGGAAGACGACAGGGGGGTGCCCCTGGTTGGCTGGGCCAGAACAGGAGCTGGGTCGGCGCTGCTGCAGGTAAGCGCCAGGTAAGTCTTCTGCCTTTTTTGTTCTTTTGTTTTCTATTTTGCAAATTTGTTTTAATTTGGTTTTCAAACCAAATAAATTTTAAAAATTCTAAAAAAAGTTATGGGCACTAAATGAATTATTCCAAAGGCCCTCAACTTATTTTAAAATTGTTGGAGCATTTAAAAATATTTATAGTATTTAAATGCCCCAATTCAAATACAATACTATGAGTTAATTCAAAAATCCAGAATGTCCTAGAAATATGTGCATCATTTTTGGCAGAGGTTTTCACCTTAGTCAAAAATCATGAACTTTTCTGAAGGGAATTTTGGGTTCATTGAAAATATTTATATTTGATCCTGGTTGAATTTCATTTGGTGCTAGGGTTTGAGCATCCCCAATTCAAATTCATTTAAACTTAGACATGATGCATGGATGCTGATGCAACTAGTTACAAACAAATTCTAGGGCTGTGACAGCCCGTCAATTGATGTCAATGCAAGGAGTAGGGATTGCCATGCAACGGATGCACTAAGATCTATAAGTGTATGAAACTCAAAATAAAAACTAAGTGGGTGTGCATCCAACTTGCTTGCTCATGAAGACCTCGGGCATTTGAGGAAGCCCATCATTGGAATATACAACCCAAGTTCTATAATGAAAAATTCCCACTAGTTATATGAAAATGAAAGCATAGGAGACTCTCTATATGAAAAACATGTTGCTACTTTGAAGCACAAGTGTGGAAAGGATAGTAGCATTGCTCCTTCTCTCTTTTTCTCTCATTTTTTTTATTTTTTTGGGCTCTTTTTAGCCTCTTTTTTTATGGGATATTTTTTGCCTTTTTTTTATTTCCTCACTGGGACAATGCTCTAATAATGGATAATGATGATCATCACACTTCTATTTACTTGCAACTCAAAACTACAACTCGATACTAGAACAAAATATGACTCTATATGAATGCCTTTGACAGTGTACCAGGATGTGCAATGATCTAGTGTAACATGTATAGAAAATGATGAACGGTGGCTGAGCCACAAATACAATGTCAGCTATATGATCATGCAAAGCAATATGACAATGATGATATGTGTCATAAAAATGGAACGGTGGAAGTTGCATGGAAATATATCTCGTAATGGCTATGGGAATGCCACAATAGGTAGGTATGGTAGCTATTTTGAGGAAGATATAAGGAGACTTTTGTGTGATAGAGCGTATCATATCATAGGGTTTCGATGCACCGGTGAATTTTGCACCACATCTTGAGGTGAGAAAGGGCAATGCACTGTGTTGAAGAGTCTAGCAGATTGCAGAATGTGAGAGTGCGTATAATCCATGGACTCACATTAGTCATAAAGAACTCACATACTTATTGCGAAAGTTTATTAGCCCTCGAAGCAAAGTACTACTACGCATGCCCCTACGGTGATAGATTGGTAGGAAAAGACCATCGCTCGTCCCTGATAATAAATCATGCTCCAACTTCTTAGCATAACGAGAGACTATACGTGCATGCTTCGGGAATCACAAACCTTAACACCAATATTATTACTAAACCACAATCATTCACTAGTACCTCTCACATATTACCATCTTTATATTGCAAAACTATTGCAAGGAATCAAACTTATCATATTCAGTGATCTACATGAAAGTTTTTATTATATCCCTCTTGAATACCTATCATATTAGGACCAATTTCATAACCCGTGCATATTGCCATTACTATTTATCAAACTATCAAAATGACATAAGTGAAGCATGAGAGTGCAACTATTTCTTTAAAATATAACCACCGCTGTGCTCTAAAAGATATAAGTGAACCACTAGAGCAACTGCCTAGCTCAAAAGATATAAGTGAAGCACATAGAGTATTCTAACAAATCATGAATAATGTGTGTCCCTCTAAAAAAGGTGTGTCCAGCAAAGATGATTGTGGCAAACTAAAAAACAAAAAAAGCAAAGACACATATAATACACGACGCTCCAAGAAAAACTCATATCATGTGATGAATAAAAATATAGGTCCAAGTAATTTACCGATGGTTGATAGAAGAAAGAGGGGATGTCATCCGGGGCATCCCCAAGCTTAGAGTCTTGGATGTCCTTGAATATTACCTTGGGGTGCCTGGGGAATCCCCAAGCACAGGGTCTTGCCACTCCTTATTCCTTCATCCATCGTGATCTCACTCTAAACTTGAAAACTTCAGCACACAAAACTCTACAGAAAACTCGTGAGATCCGTTAGTATAACAAGCAAATCATAAGCTTTAGGTACTGTTGTAAACCCATTAATATTTTATTATTTCATAATACCTACTGTATTCTAACTTCACCATGACTTATACCCCCCCCCCCCCGGGGATACAAGCCGAGTTACATTAAAACAAGCAAACAATGCAACGAAAACAGAATCTGTCAAAAACAGAACATTCTGTAATGAATACTTATGTAACTCCATATATTCTGAAAAATTAGGATAAAGTGGGAAATTTGTATATAAATCATGTGTAAAATATTCAGAATTTTATCACGTTCCAGTGAATTTAAACAATTTTGTTACTAGGTGCAAAAGTTTCTGCTTTCTCATAGAATCAAATCAACTATCAACCAAATCATCCCAAGGGCTTTACTTGGCACAAACACTAATTTAAACATAAAAACACAACCATAACAGTAGCATAATTTTGTGCACAAAAAAAAGAAACTATTGGGTTGTCTCCCAGCAAGCTCTTTCTTTATAGCCATTAAGATAGGCTTGGGATATTAATGATGCTCACATAAAAGAAAAGAATTGAAGCACAAAGAGAGCATCATAAAACATATGACAAACACATTTAAGTCTAATATACTTCCTATGCATAGGCATTTTATAGGAAAACAAATTATCAAGACAAGCAATATCTAGCATATGCAAGGAAAAAAGAAAGAAACAATAGCAACCTGAACATAACGAGAGATAATTTAGTAACATGAAAATTTCTACAACCATATTTTCCTCTCTCATAATAATTACATGTAGGATCATAATCAAATTCAACAATATAGCTATCATATAAAATTTTCTCTTCATGATCCACATGCATAAAAGTTTTATAATCTTCCAAGATAGTGAGATTAACATTAACTAAAGTCGTGACCTCTCCAAACCCACTTTTATCAAAAATTCCATAAGATTGAACACTCTCCAAATATGTGGGATTCTTTTTACCTAAAGTTGACACTCTTTCAAACGCACTTTCAATATTATTGCAAACATTATTATCAATAGCATATTCATCATGAGGCTTAAATAACTTTTTAAGATCATAAGAAGCATTATCACCCCAATCATGATTATTGCAATAAGTAGTGGACATAACAAAATTGTCATCCCAAGCTTGTAGCTTTGCATATCATTAGCAAAAATGATATTAATAGAATTTATAATAACATGATTGCTATCATGCTTCTTATTCAAGGAGCTATCATGAATCACTTTATAAGTTTCTTCTTCTAACACTTCATCGCAATTTTCAGATTCACGACCTTCAAGCAAAACTTCATAAAGATAATCTAGTGCACTCAACCCACTAGCAATTGGTTCATCATAATTGGATCTTTTGAAAAGATTAGCAAGTGGATGAGGATCCATATGTCTTTACTTTTCCTTTTTCTTTTCTGTTTTTGATGTGTTGGCATGAAGGCGATAAAAGCAAGCAAATAAGCAAAAAGCCAACGAAGAATATTTTTGTGTTTTTGTGAAAACGTTTTAGAAGTGGGGCAGATAAAAACGAGAGGCAAAAGGCAAATGAAAGTAAATGCAAGGAGATGAAAGTTTATGTGATGGTACTTGATAGGTTTTGGTGATGTCTCCCAGGCAATGGCACCAGAAATTCTTCCTACTACATGTGAGTTGCGTTGCGATTTCCTCGAAGAGGAGAGGATGATGCAGTACAGTAGAGATAAGTATTTCCCTCAGTTAAGAACCAATGCTAGCAATCCAGTAGGAGAACCACCCAAGACCTCGTGAACAACACCTACACACAAAATAACAAATACTTGCACCCAACGCAAACAAGGGGTTGTCAATCCCTTAATGGTTAATTGCAAGGATCAAATCTCGTAGTGATAGATAGATAAACAAAAACATAAAATAAAATAATGGTAAATAAATTGCAGCAAGGTATTTTTGGATTTTAATATATGATAAAAAAAATAGACCCGGGGGCCATAGTTTTCACTAGAGGCTTCTCTGTTGAACATAGCATACGATGGGTAAACAAATTACTGTTGGACAATTGATAGAAAAGCGAATAGTTATGACGATATTCAAGGTAATGATCATGTATATAGGCATCACGTCCGAGACAAGTAGACCGACTCCTGCCTGCATCTACTACTATTACTCCACAGATCGACCGCTATCCAGCATGCATCTAGAGTATTAAGTTCATAATGAATGGAGTAACGGCTTAAGCAAGATGACATGATGTAGACAAAGTAAACCCAATCAATATGAATAAACCCCATCTTTTTATCCTTAATGGCAACGATACAAATGGTTGCCATGTCCCTTTCTGTCATTGGTATTGAGCACCGCAAGATCAAACCCATCGCAAAGCACCTCTCCCATTGCAAGGTAAATCAATCTAGTTGGCCAAACCAAACGGATAGATCGGAGAGAAATACAAAGATATAACAATCATGCATAAAAGAGTTCAGAGAAGACTCAAGTAATATTCATGAATAATCTGATCATAAACCCACAATTCATAGGATACCAACAAATACGCCGCAAAAAATGATTACATCGAATAGATCTCCAAGAACATCGAGGTGAGCATTGTATTGAAGATCAAAGAGAGAGAGAAGAAGCCATCTAGCTACTAGCTATGGACCCGTAGGTCTGTGGTAAACTACTCACACATCATCGAAAGGGCAGTAAGGTTGATGTAGAGTCCCTCCGTGATCGATTCCCCCTCCGGTAGAGTACCGAAAAAGGCCTCCAGATGGGATCTCCGAAGAACAGAAACTAGCGGTGGCGGAAAAAGTATTTTGGGTGGCTGTCCGATGTATTGGGAATATTTGAGAATTTATAGAGCTGGAATTAGGTCAAGAGGTGCCACGAGGGACCCACAAACCTGGGGGCACGCGCCCCCGGGGCACGCCTGCCAGGCTTGTCGCTCCCTCGTGACTCTTCAGGTCTTCTCCCAAAGCTTCTAGGGTCCCTTCTGGTCCAGTAATAATCGTCAAAAAGTTTCGTAGCGTTTGTACTCCGTTTGGTACTGATTTTCTGAAAAGCCCAAAACAAGCAAAAAACAGCAACTGACACTGGGCAGTAGGTTAATAGGTTAGTTCCAAAAAATGATATATAATTGCATAATAAACATCCAAGATTTATACTATAATAACATGGAACAATCAAAAATTATATATACATTGGAGACGTATCACGGCTCTGGCTCCGGCTTTGGGAGCTGTGTTTCCTCTCATGATCTTGGCTCTTGCATCTCCTTCGTTGTGGCATTCCCGTCCACCCGGCCGCCCAACCCTGCTCATCACCTCTGCGCCTCACTTATCCTCCTGCTAGATATGTAGCTCACTCTTACGGTGACGTCTGATGCCTGCTTCGGCGACGGGCATTGCTCCTCTCCCTGCGTATGTGGTTTCGGCCTGTGTCTCGACTTCCTCCTCTCCAAAGTCTACCATGGCAGCCTGGGTTGCTCAGACAAATGTCAGGGCGAAATTCCTGCTCGGTTTGCCGGTGCTGGTAGCAGCGACACTCGCGGGTGTTGTCCCCTTCTTGGAGTCATTGCCATGATCTTCATCTTTGCCCCTCTTCGAACATCAGGGGAAACCCGAGGTCCAATTACTTGGACCGGACAACGACCGTGTCTTTGAAGTCGTTCCCCTTCATGAAGGCATTGTCTTGATCGTTCGCAGTGTCCCTGACAATGGAGTTGGATTAGTTGGTTGGCTTCATTTGGTTCGAGCTGCTTCTCGGGGCTACCATATGTTTGGAATTATTATACTAACAGCAGGACTTGCATATTTTTCAATAGTGGCAACCATATGATGTAATGAGAGAGTATCGGTTTGGTAATGACTAATTTTTTCTTTCCAGTTTTTTCTTTTTATATACTATGTGTCTATGTCAGTTGACTAAGACTTGGTTAAGTCTCAGTCGGCCTAGCCACAGTGCCACACCCTTTCCGAAACTAAAGATGTTATGTACGCAACCTACACAAGTTAAGTACCAGCTGCTGAAGGCTGTATAACAGCTTCGCAATCTAGCCGATACCGATACACATGAATGTGCATGCAGGAACAGCGCACAAACATGTGACCGACCGTCGATTCTCTTGCCGCACTTCTCTGTCCGATCCAATACTACTCCTGAATCTTGATAAGAGTCCTGTTTTTTTTTAGAGTCAGCAAACAGTTGAACTCCTCATCAGTACATGCGTACCTTCGAGCTGCTTAACTGTTGATCGGGTACTTTCTCCAAGCCGCTGGCCGCGACCTGCGAGCCTGCAACTGTAGCAGTGGACTAGCAGCTGAAGAAACTTTGCCCTCTACAGTTGCCAATTTGCTATGCAGCTTAGTTACAAAATGCTTATGGCAATTGGCAACAGCCAGGATACAGCCGCGGGAATCCAATGCATGATGCCATTGCCATGCATCAGTGATCACCTCTACGTATGTACCAACAAAACAAGGATGGCTCCAACAATCATGGAGGGTAGCCAACGAGAAGACATGGGAAGCGATTGGAGCGCCACTGGACACTCACGCTACCCTGGCTCCATCTTCACACATCACACCGCACACCTGTCGTCCACCCTAACCCCACGACGACGCGGACGCGGCACGAGCTTGTCAGCGAGGAAGAGAACAAGAGCGGCG
The DNA here is from genome assembly GCA_011799875.1 of Thinopyrum elongatum. Taxonomy (NCBI): domain Eukaryota; kingdom Viridiplantae; phylum Streptophyta; class Magnoliopsida; order Poales; family Poaceae; genus Thinopyrum; species Thinopyrum elongatum. The sequence goes on along the minus strand of CM022298.1, from coordinate 109,935,442 downwards.
CCTTTGTGCTCTGGAGCACACGCGAACCTGATGTGCCTACTATGCTCTCGTGATCACTGATCAATTCTCGCGATCGAGCAAGACAGGAATATCTCTTGGAGTGGAGGCGAACCGACCGAACGATCGAACAAACAAACGATGCGACTGCCGCTGCCGCTGCCGCATGCGGCTGTGTCTCGAAGGACGAGAGCGACGCAAGGGAGGGAATATTACGTCCATCCACCATGATTCATGTGATGGGGCGGGCCAGCTCAGTTCACAATGCTCCTGGCTTGGCTGCTATCCATGACTCATGAGATGATATGTATGTATCCGCATGCATGACCCTTGATTATCACGAGCGGTCCACGAGAGGCTAATCTGATCTGTGGAGTCTACACCTTCTCTGGTTCTTGGTTTCTTCTGAATCCCGGTGGCAAGCAGTGCACCAGAGGACAGTGAGTAGGATAGTAGCATAGCACTGTGCTCAGCGTGTTGTTGCCTGTGTGTGAATGCCTCTGGTGTACAACACTAGGCTGCAGGTTGTGGCATGCAGGCACCTGGCCTATATGGATCACGAGAGGGGTGTGGTCTGCATGCGATTCTGCCTGCGTGATGTCTGGATGCCCGGAGTCGCGGACTGGCAGCGTACGTACGTCCTCTTCGTCCAGAGGCCGGGCAAGCGAGCAGCCTTTTTCCAGCTCAGGCAGCGGCGAGGTGTTGCTGGTGAAGCGACAAGGATGGTACTGATCCGTGCAATTCTGCACTGGCGTCTCCGCTGGATTTGACACGCGGGTGGGTGAAAACGACGATCAGGTACTAATGGCGGTCTGCCCGCCGAGGAATCTGGTAGAGACCAGACCACGCATCCAATCCTTGATCAACACCGAACCGGTGATAGGTAGTAGATCTAATCAGTATGAGTTCTCATTCAAACACTGCTGCCTCACAAATCCTTGATCAACACCGCATCTGCGATAGGGTAACGGCGTGTACGGTTGATCCATGGCGCGGGCATGGAAAAAATCACCACCCCTCCTGCAAGATCCCGATTTGCTTCATAGTGTGAATCTGCTGTAGTCCAGGCCTCATACTGCAATGTCTGTCCCTCGGATAACAGTAACTGCAGTGCTCTACTATGCAGAATTCAGAGTTAGCACTGCTTTAGGTTTCCGCCCGGGTCTTCACTCTTCAGGCACCGCATATCATGACAGCAAACTGATGCCCCCGCTCCGACAAGCACGACTCGTGCGGCACGAGGCGTGAAGATTCTCCTCTACCGACTACCGCCATTGAGCCAACGTTGCCGATGAATAAAGGTCTGGGCAGCGAGCGTGTGGTCCGGCCTAGCCAGCGGCCGAGATCTCCTATTGAACGCCCGTGCGCATCAAATAGAGGAACCTCTGCCTGAAGCAGGGGCAAATGGACCAGCGCACTGCCGGCGAGCAGTTTTTAATCCTTTTCTCTTCGGTCTGTACGTTGGTTTTTCAACAAAAAAACCGGCTGTTCTTTATTAGGAGCTCGATAACTAAAAACATATTAAATCTATAACAATTCTAATTTCGAAAAATATTATTATGTGTTTTAAAAAATCACTGCAGACACTTTATATTAGAAAAAAATCATTGTGTATTAAAAATTATTGAATTAATTTAAAATTCCATAGTATATTAAAATTATTCAATGTTTATTACAAAAATGTTCAAGGTATATTAAAAAATGAACAGCTTTTATTTTACAAATATTTTCTATATACTAAAAATAGTTCAGTGTTTATTTGAAATATATTCACCATATAATACGAAACTATTAAAAATGAAAATGTTCAAAAATTAGAAACCAAAAAATGAAAAAAAAAACGAATCTGAAAAATAGAAAAAACAATGAAAGGAAACCATAACAAGTAACCATACAAAGAAAAAAAAAAGAGGCAAAACCTTACTTTCAGTTAATGAACAAGAAAAGCAACACAATACAGAAAAATTAACAGCGGGCGACGCGTAGCGCATGCTGCCACAAACTGGGCCGGCCCACCTACAGCGGCTGCGGGCAAAGTGAACACTATTTGCCGCTCGCGGATCCACCGAGAGCAACTAGTTGACGAGCGCTCTTTCGGGAGCCTCACAGCGATCACTTGGGATGGGGTGAGAGCATGCCACTTGACGCGCTCTCAGCCGCCATCACATGTCGCGCTCTGGACGTACCCTTTGGATTTTAATTTTTTTAATTTTTTTGGTCGCGTTTTTGACTTTTTAGACAGTTTTTTCTTTTTTTGGATTTTTTTCACAGGCCTTTCTAAGCTTTTAGACAAAAAAATTAATTTTTTTCCGCGAAAAAACCCGTTTCTTTTTGCTTTCGCGGCAGACACGGTTTTGCTTTCGCGAGAGGCACGACCATGCCTCTCGGAAAAGAAAAACATGTGTTTTCTTTTTTTTTCTTTTCTTCCATGAGAGGCACGGCCGTGCCTCTCGGAAACAGAAATAAAATATGTTTTTCTTCTTCTTTTCCTTTCGTGAGAGGCATGATTTTGCTTCAGCAAAAGCGCACGATTTTGCTTCCACGTGAGGCACGATCGTGCCTCTCGGAAACGAAAAAAAAACATATTTTTTTTCTTCCGCGAGAGGCTCGGTTTTGGTTTTGCGAGAGGCACGGTTTTGCTTCTGCGAGAGACACGGCCGTGCTTCTCGAAAACGGCTACCACGACTCAGGCGGCACAAGGCATGAAGATTATCCTGTTACGCCATTGAGGAAATGTTGCCTTTTTTTTAACACAGTACGATCAAAGTTGCTCAAATACACGAGCATACACTCACCCCTATAAACGCACGCACGCACTCTCAACATCTATGAGCACCTCCGAGAGACTAAACCCGCATAGCATCTAAAGATTTTACTTGGTGGGCTAAGAATACCACTGTTCTCCTAACCATCCAACCAGATGTTGGTTCGCATTAAGCCACCGTTGCCGATGAATAAAGGCCTGGGCAGCGAGCATGCGTGTTCCGGCCTAGCCAGTGGCCAAGATCTCCTATTGGACGCCGGTGAGCATCAGATAAGGGAAGCTCCGCCTAAAGCCTAGGCAAATAGGCCGGCTCACTATGTCTGTGAGATGTTTTTTATTATTTTTTCTCTTTGGTTTATTAGCTGGTTTTTCAACCAAAAAAATTGTCTGTTCTTTTTCAGGAGCTCGATAATTAAAAACCTATTAAAATATTAAAATTATAATTTCCAAAATTATTCATCATGTGTTTAAAAAAACTCACGACATACACCATATATTAACGTAATGTGAGCTGTGTATTAAAAAATTATCGTATAATTTAAAAAGTTCATCGCATATTAGAAACTGTGCAATGTATATTACAAAATTTCAACATATAATAAAAGAGGGTAAATGTGTACTCGAAAAATGTGCACCGTATACTGAAACAAGTCAGGGCGTATTTGAAAATTATTCACTGTATATTACAACACTATAAAAAGTAAACCGTACAAAAATTAAAAGAGTAAAATAAGAGGAAAATTGAATCTAAAAATAGTAAAATGTTAATAAAAGGATAAAAAATAGAAAAAAAACACAAAGAAAAAGGGCAACCAACTTTCAGTGAATGAACCTAAGAGAGCAACAGAAAACAACAACAAAAAAAGTGAGACCTCTTATTCAGCGCGTTAAGCGCCAATTTATTGCTGCAGCGCACAGGGGCGCGTGGAAATGGACCGGCCATAACTCACCATGTTCATCGCTCGCTCGCACTCGTCGTCGTCTAGAGATCGCTTTTATCTTTCGCTCGTTCTCTGGATGGTCCAGGGAGAAAAAACCAGAATGCTTTTTTAAAATTTCCAAATTTGCAGAAACAAAAATGTTTGCAAGTTTTAAAAAAGATCAAAAATAAGATTTTTTTATACATAATTTATTCAAATTTCATGAATAAAAGTTCCAGAATTTGAAAAAAAGTGTATGAATTTGAAAAAAAAATCATGAATTTGAAACATTAGTCGTGGATTCATGCATTTGAATATTTCATGAAATTAAAAAACTTTTGCGTATTTGAATAAAGTTCATACTTTTTCAAATTCATGTAAAAAGTTCATGCTTTTGAAAAAAGTATACGGATTTGAATAAATTTCCTTCATTTCGTAAAAGTGCAAGGATTTAGAAAAAGTTCTTGCATTTGAAAAAGTTCTTGAATTTTATAAAGATTCAAAAATTTGAGGAAATATTCTCAGATTTAAAAAAGATCACGGGTTTTAAAAAATGTTCACCAATTTAAAATTTGTTCACGCATTTGGAAAAAGTTCAGGAATTTGAAAGAAACAACGAAGAATTTGAGAAAATTTGGAATTTGAAAAAAAAACTTCATTCATGAAAGAAAAAAAATGAAAACCCAGAAAAAGTGAAAAATTCGAATTTGAAAAAAACTTCATGCATGAAAGAAAAAAAATGAAAACCCAAAAAAGAAAAAGTGCAAAGGTAGGTGTGACGCCCCCGGCTCAATCGTGCACTAATCATACACGCAAATGCACATGATCAAGCCTAAGGACTCACAGGAAGATATCACAACACAACTCTAAAATATAAATAAAGTCATACAAGCTTTATATTACAAGTCAGGGGCCTCGAGGGCTTGAATACATAAGCTTGCGTACAAGCGTTAGCGGAAGCATCAGATATCTGAGTACAGATATAAAAAAAAACACAGAAAGATCCCTAGAAGGCGGGGCAAAGGAAAACACTACGATCGAAAGGCGTAGGCCTCCTGCCTGGGACCCTCCGATCCTACTCCTGGTCGACGGCAAGCTCGTAGTAATATCCACCCTCGGGGTAGTAGTAGCGATCGTCGGCAGGGGCAGCTGTATCCGGGGCTCCGTCATCTAGTTGCATCAAAAGTATTTGGGGGAAAAAGAAAGCAAAGCAACCGTGAGTACTCATCTGAAGTACTCAGCAAGCAAGGATCTACACTACATATGCAACATTATCAAAGAGAGGCTGTATATGTGGACTGGGCTGCAGAAATGCCAGAATAGAGAGAAGGCCTAGTCCTATTGAAGACTAGCATCTTCAGAGGTCTTGCAGCATTAGAAGAGTGTAGATTAGTACCGTATAAAGTAGTAGTATCATTAAGTCACATCCTCACCCAGAGATCCTTTCTTGACTCCCTGCGAGAAAGCAATCCCAGAGCCATACAGTCATCAACTTCGTCCTGAGATCCCTTCTCGACTCCCTGCGAGAAGCAATCCCAGAGCCATAGTATCCAATTCTAGTTGTATCGATCGGGATACAACTCCGAGTGTCCGTTACCGAGGATCCGGCTATGCATAGATTAGTTCTTCCCTGCAGGGGTGCACCAACTTACCCACCACGCTCGCTTAACTCCCGCCGGACACACTTTCTGGGTCATGCCCGGCCTCGGCCAAACGACACACCGCAGCTCTACCTAGAGCTCAGCAGAGAGGTCCCTGCCGGTCTACATCCTAAGCGCAAGGAGGTCTTGGGCCATCGCCCCTCACCCTCCGGGTCGTTGCGCACATGGCTCAGATCCAAGCACCACCTCTGTCGTGAATGGCGCCAATCACTCCATGCCGCGCTGCTGAACTGGACGTCTGACAGAGCTTTCGGCTGATGCATACGATGCAGAACGTCCATACTATGCCCACGTGATGGCTAGTGCTATCGGGCCAGAGACCCACTCGAATCAAATATCAAAATCGTTAGTACCTTGGGGGTGCGGTAACGAGCAGAGACTCACGAAAGATGTGACCCCATCGCCCCGTCTCGAGGACTTGCGGCTAGGGCTAAGAATGACCGGCCACGCCTCGTATTCATCACTTGGGCACCATCCAGGCAACCCGTCTTCACATCACACGCGGGTACCCCTCAGGGTCGACCCGCCTTCCAAGTAACAGTGTAAAGTTATCCGTGTGTCCATAACATCAAGGGAATTCGAGGTATCACCCTCGTTGGATTCCTACTCGATGTATCCGTCAAGGTGAACTCGGAGGAATCACCCTCGATGGGTTCACACTTGAGGTGTTGCTCGACAGCATCGATATCGAAAGTGGGGAAGGAGTGATCACCCTCGATGACCACGACCGAATAGCTACTCTATAGAGTTAACATCAGAAGTGCTACAAGAGGTTTCACCCTCGGCACTCGATAGTAACGCTGTAGTGTCATTACAACTAAGGGGGGAGATGTGCGGTGCCGGGGCCTGGTCTTCGATCCCGTTGATCGGGTCTTCCGATACTCCAGCGGGGCAGTCGAGATAAGTGGGGTCACTGATAGGTCTCTACCCAACCTATACTAAGCAGTTTAGGATAAGCAGGTAAGGTTTCAATAGCAGGTTACAATAAACAGGCTATGCATCAGAATAGGTAAAGCAGTAGAAGCAGCAATTCTAAAGCAAGCATGAAAGAGAAAGAATAGACGATATCGGTATGCTCAAGGGGGGGTGCTTGCCTGGTTGCTCGGCGGCAAAGGCAAGGTCGTCAATGGTGTCTTCGGTCTCCGGAGCTGCGGCGGTACCGGGAACTGCGTCGGGGTATAACGAGAGAGAAGAGGGGGAGGAAACAGTATAAATACACAGCAAACATGAACAACACAATGTACGACATGACAATATGCAGTGCCGGGTGTGTCCTAACTTATGGTTGCACGTTACCGAAGAAGGGGTAATCCATCCGGGAATGTTTTCCCGGTTCCGGACCTGTGTCAGACAGATGACCGGAGGGGGAGGGTTGCATGTTCGCTATGCTAGGGATGCGTGACAGATGAACGGACTGCGTATTCGGATTCGTCTCGTCATTCTGAGCAACTTTCATGTACAAAGTTTTTGCGATCTGAGCTACAGATTATTTTATATGAATTTCTAAAGATTTAATCGATTTTCTGGATTTAATAAATTAATTTAATTCAAAAATTAATTAATGCGTCAGCCTGACGTCAGCATGACGTCAGCAGTCAACGTTGACCGTTGACTGGGTCAACCTGACAGGTGGGGCCCACCTGTCATTGACTTAGTTAATTAAACAGGTTTAAATTAACTAATCTAGTTCATTAGCCTAATTAAGCAAGGTTAATTAATTAATTAACTAATTATTTTTATTTTTATTTTATTTTATTAAATCTTAATCTTTTTTTAATGGGGTTGGGCCCCACGGTCAGTGGCACAAAGGCCAGCTGGGGCGGGCGTTAACGGTCAGGGGCGTGGGCGTGGGCGCCCGCCCGAACGAGGCATCGGCGCGTGTGTGCGCCTGGCGCGTGGTCGGCGGCGAGGCACGCCGGCCGGTCATGGCAGGCAAAGGCGGCGCAGGGGCTGCGGCGCGCGGGCGCAGCGGGGCGGCAGGAGCAGGGCGCGGCCCGCGGGCGCGCAAGCACGCACGAGGCACGGCCAGGGCGCTGCACGGACGAGCAGGGCGAGGGCGCAGCGACGCGAGGGCGAGTGCGCGCGGTGGCGCGTCGGGCGCGGGGAGCGGAGCTCAGGCCACGGCGAACTACGGCAACGGGAGGAAGGGTGGAACGGATGGGGCGGAGGACGAGGCTCACAGGGAGGCGGAGGGCGAGTTCGGGGAGGCCGGAGCTGGTCGGGGCGGCGTGCACGGCGTCGTGCAGTGGCGGCGACGGGCTAAGGGGATCAGGTACGGGCGGCACGGAGGGGGCTCCCCAGCTTCGGCCCATCGACGAGGGCGACGAGGACGACCACGCTGGTGCTCCTGGACGCCCCTCGTGGCTCGGGTCGACCGTGACGACGATGACGTCGACGACGCGGTGGCGAGCAAACAGAGGGGGAGAGGGAGAGGGAGCGAGAGGTTAGGTTAGGGTTCGGTGGGAGGGCAGGGGCCATATAGGCCAAGGAATGAGGGGGGGGGGGGTTGGGCCAGGTGGGCCGGCCTAGCTGGCACTGGCCAGCTGGGCCAAGGCCCATCGGGGGCTTTCTGTTTTATTTTGTTTTACCTTTTATTTTTCTTTTGTTTATTTTCTGTTTTATAATTTCCTCACTATTTTGTATATTATTTGGGCACTAAATGGTTTTTGTAAAATATATGAACTGGTCCATAAATCACAGTGCAACCTACCCTATCACCGAAAATTAGTTTGGGGTATTTATCATTTCATATTTATTTTATATTAATTAATAGGTTATTAAATATTGTCTTTAGTCACTGTTTGAGGATGTTTGAGTCACTTACCCAATTCCAATAATGTTGGTTTCAATTTTAGATTTGTCTCTGGATTATTTACAACCTTATGAACATTTAGTTTTTTTTTTCAAATTTTAACAAGTTTTATTTTCACTTTTAGTTTTGAATTTTCAATTGAATTTGAATTGAAAAGAGATATGAACCAAATGATATTTAAGCACTGTTGATCATGATGACATGGCATTATCAAAAGGGGATTACTGTAGTTAACCACTGGGGGTGTTACAAGTCTCCTCCACTAACAAGAATTCTCGTCCCGAGAATTAAGAGGTAGAAGGAAAAAGTTCGGGGTATTCCGCACGAAGATTATCCTCGCGTTCCCAAGTGGCTTCATCTTCAGTATGATTTGACCACTGCACTTTGAGGAACTTGGTAACCTTTTGACAGGTCCGACGTTCAGCTTCATCGAGAATGTGGATCGGATGCTCCTTATAAGACAGATCATCTTGCAATTCGAGCATCTCGTGATCCACTGCGCGGTGCGGAGATTCCTTGAAGCAACGACGAAGTTGCGACACATGGAAGACGTCGTGGATATGAGAGAATTGCGGCGGCAACTCCAATTTATATGCCACCTGACCACGTCTAGCAACAATGCGGAAAGGACCAATATAGCGCGGAGCTAGCTTGCCCTTGATTCCGAAATGGTGAGTGCCCTTCATAGGAGTGACTCGCAAATAAGCTTGATCACCAGGTTGATAAGTCAAACCCCATCGTTTGCGATCATAGTTGCTCTTCTGGCGGTCCTGAGCCGCCTTGAGATTTTCTCGAACGATACGGACTTGCTCTTCTGCGTGTTGGATAATTTCCGGACCCACGAGCGGTCGTTCCCCAGTTTCTGAACAATTCAGAGCGGTTCGACACTTACGTTCATATAGAACTTCGAAGGGGGCCATTTTGAAGCTGGCTTGATAGCTGTTGTTATAAGAGAACTCGGCATACGGAAGAGATTCTTCCCACTTCTTGCCGAAAGAAATAACACAAGCTCACAGCATGTCTTCAAGCACTTGATTAACTCGCTCGACTTGGCCTTGGGATTGGGGGTGATAAGCTGAATTCCAGGTAATATGAGTTCCCATAGCTTCTTGGAAACTTTCCCAGAACTTTGAAGTGAAAAGGCCGCCACGGTCCGAACTGATCTCCTTCGGAATGCCGTGGAGTGAAACAATTCTGGAGATATATAACTCTGCTAACTGACTAGCAGTGATAGTCTCCTTGACAGGCAGAAAGTGTGCAACTTTAGAGAGTTGGTCGATGATGACAAGAATAGCATCGTGACCCTTCTGTGACCTGGGAAGTCCTGTAATGAAATCCATCTGAACCTTATCCCATTTCCATAAAGGAATAGGTAACGGTTGCAAAATTCCAGTAGGCTTCTGATGTTCTGCTTTAACGCGACGACAAACATCACATTCAGCAACATATCGGGCAATATCCTGCTTCATTCTAGACCATCGGTAACTTTTTAGGAGATCACGATACATCTTGGTGCTACCCGGATGAATAGACAGCGGGGTATCATGTGCCTCCTTCATGACCTTGTCAGTCATGAGTTCGAAGCGAGGTACGACAATGCGGTTTCTGAAATACAAGGTTCCATCTTCAGACAGCGAGAAATCCCTGTACTTTTCCAGGTGAAGATTTTTCTTCATCAGATCAATTTCACCATCTTTAGTTTGCGCATTCTTAACAGCTTTCTCAAGATCTGGTTGTATCACAAGGTTATTAAGAGAACCCTGTGGAACAATACGCAGATTTAGCTTGCACAGTTCTCCAAAAAGACAAGGTTGAGCTTGCTTAACCATGAGGTTGTCGCAATAGGACTTGCGGCTTAAGGCATCAGCCATCACGTTAGCCTTGCCAGGGGTATAAGAAATACCCAAATCATAGTCCGCAATGGCCTCCATCCATCTTTGCTGACGGAGGTTTAGAGATGGTTGAGTGAATAAGTACTTCAGACTTTTATGATCCGTGTATATCTCGCAACGATTACCGAGAAGGTAATGTCGCCACAACTGCAGTGCATAGATGACAGCAGCTAGTTCTAGATCATGTACCGGATAATTCTCTTCATGTGGGCGCAACTGACGAGAGCTGTAAGCAATCACCTTACGCTCTTGCATTAGGACACAGCCTAATCCTTCACGGGATGCATCACAATAAATCACGAAGTCTTTGCGAGAATCTGGAGGAGCAAGTACTAGGGCAGATGTCAGCTTGCCTTTGAGTGTTTGAAAACTTTCCTGACATTTGTCTGTCCATTCAAACTTAACGCCCTTGTGAAGCAGATCAGTCAAAGGCTTAGCAATCTTAGAGAAATTCTCAACAAACCGACGGCAATAGCTTGCAAGGCCAAGAAAACTTCTCACTTGCTTGACGTTCTTTGGAGGAGTCCAGTAAAGAATAGCCTGAACTCGTTCTGGGTTAATAGCAATTCCATCCTTGGAAATCACGTGACCAAGGTAGGTTACTTCAGAAAGCCAGAATTCACATTTGGAGTATTTGGCATACAACTGGTGTTCTCGGAGCCTTTCTAGTACAAGATGGAGGTGTTCAGCATGTTCTTCTTTATTCTTAGAATAAACCAGAATATCATCTAGATACACCACGACGAACTTGTCGAGGTAATCCATGAAGATGTAATTCATCAAACGGGAGAATGTGGCTGGAGCATTTGTTAAGCCAAATGACATGACAGTGTACTCATAGGAGCCATAGTGAGTAACAAATGCAGTCTTCGGAATATCCTCTTCACAAACACGGATCTGATGATAACCCAACCTTAAGTCGAGTTTAGAAAACACCGATGACCCAGCAAGTTGATCATACAAATCATTGATCCGAGGAAGCGGATATTTGTTCTGGATTGTGGCTTGGTTAATGGGCCGATAATCCTGAACCAATCGGTTAGTTCCATCCTTCTTCTTGACAAAGAGGGAAGGTGCTCCCCAAGCAGAGGAACTGGGGCGGATGAAACCTTTCTTAAGTGACTTGTCAATTTCTTCCTTAAGCTCGAGAAGGTGGTGCGGAGGCATCTTATAAGGGCGCTTCGCAATAGGGGTAGTGCCAGGTTTCAAGTCGATGACAAACTCGACAGCTCTAGCAGGGGGTATTCCTAGAAGTTCTTCTGGAAAGACATCTTGAAAATCACAAACAACTGGAACGTTCTCGATGCCTTCAAGAGGTGAAGCATTCAATGCATTCAGAACATAAATCTGAGCTTCGGCGTCCTGAACTGTTCGAGCTGAGTATTTGACTGTCTGGCCGGAAGGGCGTGTGATGCGGACTGATTCAGTGGCACAGTCAATCAAAGCTTTATGAGGTTTCAACCAGTCCATACCCAGAATAATGTCTATGTTGGAGGTCTTGAGAGCAATGAGAGAAACGGGGAACATCAATCCTCCAATCATAATGTGGTTACCGTGGCTTACCATGGCAGTTTGCCAATTAGCCCCAGGTGACTGGATTACTAATGGAGTGGACATCTCCTCGAAAGGAATATCATGGCTTTGTGCAAAACTTTCGGACATGAAGGAGTGCGATGCTCCAGAATCAAAGAGTACAGAAGCTGGGATTGAATTCACTAGAAGGGTGCCCATCACAATTTTGGGGTCCTGTCGAGCTTCTTCAATGTTGACTTGTTTGACATGAACAAGCTGATTAGCAGGTGGTCTGGTTTCAATGTTCCTGGAAGGATGTTTTCGACGGCTCTTCCTGCAACCAACAGAAGGACGGGATGCGTGTTGAGGCTGACTCTGACGGCAGTTGATAGTACGATGCCCTGGCTATCCACACTGGTGGCACAGACCATCATTATGGAAAGAAACATCAACATTGGGCTGTCCACTTGAAATGTTCAGTTGTCTTGGTGGTGGAGGCAAACGAGGTGTAGCATAAGATGGCCTGGGTACAGGGGCAGGTCGGTGATGAACATTGTGCGGAACCCACGCTCGACGTTTCTGAACAGGTCGACCCGAGGATGAACCAACATCACGAGTGCGCTTGAGCGACTCCTGGTATTTAGCCAGACCAGTTTCAACTCGGTAGGCTTGGCTGACAAGCGTCGCAAAGTCCTCACAATCAATGGAAACAAGTGCGAGCTGTATATCGGAACGCAGTCCTTCACGGAATTTCTCCTGCTTGCGTGCGTCAGTGCAGATGTCATCTTCAGCATAGCGGACAATTCAAGAAATTTCCTCTGATATTCACCCACAGTCATTTTACCCTGAGAGAGTTTGCGGAACTCCTGCTTCTTCTGGTCGATCAAACTTGGAGGGATGTACCGTGCACGAAAAGCTGACTGAAATTCTTGCCAAGTGGTTACAGTCTCTGCAGGCAACATATTCTTGTGGCTTTCCCACCATTGAGCAGCTGGACCCTTTAAGTGGAAAGTCGCAAAGGTGACGTAACTGTCAGGGGCAACATTAGCTGACTCCATCTCAAACAGGATGTCACGAAGCCAATCATCAGCATCCATAGGATTGGTGGAGTTGTGGAAAACGGATGGATTGAGGCGCACAAATTTTGGCAGAGTTATTGGACCATTCTGCTGCTGAGCATTCTGAGTTGGGAACTGAGCCAATACTCCGGTCATAAACTGACGGTTAAATTCAAACTGCTGACGGTTGAGTTCAAACTGCTGCATCATTGCGGCAATATAGGGTGGAGGTGGAGGATCGTCAGCCATCCTGCCAAATCAACAGGGGCAGTTTAGCAAGAAAGATTGCATGTGTATGGAATGATTCATGAAGTAACACGCACAACAGAAGAAAGTGCAATAGATACTTCATCATATTCGCACCAGACATTCAAAGCCACACATAGCCTCGGTTAGAATCCGGCATTACGACAGCTAAAAGGGGAAGGCTAGACAACTAGGCGGCGCGCAGGCACGCGGTAAGGAAGTACACAACGAGACATAGCAAAGGCTACGTCAACGTCGGAGGAAACTGTTGGAGCGAGGAATCTGCAAGTGACAACACAGGGTGCCCTCGATAAAAGGATCCTGCAAGCAGAACCTGGCCCGAAATCTTGAAGGAAGGGGGAAATTTTCAGAAAACCGGGTGGATGTGATCACGAGAACCTAATGTTGGAGTTAGTAAAATTTTAACCCGAGTAGAAGAGAGATCAGAGTCCCAGAGTAAAGGTCGAGGAGTAAAAGATCCTAATACCACTCATTTGGCGACGTGGGCCCGTAAGCCACACAGTCATGTTAGTAAGACGGTTTTGGACCACTAGACTCAACTTCGGCCAAGGAGTTGGAAAGGGGGGGGGGGTTTCCTACAGTCAGTCGGCTCTGATACCAACTTGTGATGCCCCCGGCTCAATCGTGCACTAATCATACACGCAAATGAACACGATCAAGCCTAAGGACTCACGGGAAGATATCACAACACAACTCTAAAATACAAATAAAGTCATACAAGCTTTATATTACAAGCCAGGGGCCTCGAGGGCTTGAATACATAAGCTTGCATACAAGCGTCAGCGGAAGCATCATATATCTGAGTACAGATATAAAAGAAAACACAGAAAGATCCCTAGAAGGCGGGGCAAAGGAAAACACTACGATCGAAAGGCGTAGGCCTCCTGCCTGGGACCCTCCGATCCTACTCCTGGTCGACGGCAAGCTCGTAGTAATATCCACCCTCGGGGTAGTAGTAGCGATCGTCGGCGGGGGCAGCTGTATCCGGGGCTCCGTCATCTGGTTGCATCAAAAGTATTTGGGGAAAAAAGAAAGCAAAGCAACCGTGAGTACTCATCCGAAGTACTCAGCAAGCAAGGATCTACACTACATATGCAACATTATCAAAGAGAGGCTGTATATGTGGACTGGGCTACAGAAATGCCAGAATAGAGAGAAGGCCTAGTCCTATCGAAGACTAGCATCTTCAGAGGTCTTGCAGCATTAGAAGAGTGTAGATTAGTACCGTATAAAGTAGTAGTATCATTAAGTCTCATCCTCACCCAGAGATCCTTTCTCGACTCCCTGGGAGAAAGCAATCCCAGGGCCATACAGTCATCAACCTCGTCCTGAGATCCCTTCTCGACTCCCTGCGAGTAGCAATCCCAGAGCCATAGTATCCAATTCTAGTTGTATCGATCGGGATACAACTCCGAGTGTCCGTTACCGAGGATCCGGCTATGCATAGATTAGTTCTTCCCTGCAGGGGTGCACCAACTTACCCACCACGCTCGCTTAACTCCCGCCGGACACACTTTCTGGGTCATGCCCGGCCTCGGCCAAACGACACACCGCAGCTCTACCTAGAGCTCAGCAGAGAGGTCCCCGCCGGTCTACATCCTAAGCGCAAGGAGGTCTTGGGCCATCGCCCCTCGCCCTCCGGGTCGTTGCACACATGGCTCAGATCCAAGCACCACCTCTGTCGTGAATGGCGCCAATCACTCCATGCCGCACTGCTGAACTGGACATCTGACAGAGCTTTTGGCTGATGCATACGATGCAGAACGCCCATACTATGCCCACGTGATGGCTAGTGCTATTGGGGCAGAGGCCCACTCGAATCAAATATCCAAATCGTTAGTACCTTGGGGGTGCGGTAACGAGCAGAGACTCACGAAAGATGTGACCCCGTCGCCCCGTCTCGAGGACTTGCGGCAAGGGCCAAGAATGCCCGGCCACGCCTCGTATTCATCACTCGGGCACCATCCAGGCAACCCGTCTTCACATCACACGCGGGTACCCCTCAGGGTCGACCCGCCTTCCAAGTAACAGTGTAAAGTTATCCGTGTGTCCATAACATCAAGGGAATTCAAGGTATCACCCTCGTTGGATTCCTACTCGATGTATCCGTCAAGGTGAACTCGGAGGAATCACCCTCGATGGGTTCACACTTGAGGTGTTGCTCGACAGTGTCGATATCGAAAGTGGGGAAGGAGGGATCACCCTCGATGACCACGACCAAATAGCTACTCTACAGAGTTAACATCAGAAGTGCTACAAGAGGTTTCACCCTCGGCACTCGATAGTAACGCTGCAGTGTTGTTACAACTAAGGGGGGAGATGTGAGGTGCCGGGGCCTGTTCTTCGATCCCGTTGATCGGGTCTTCCGATACTCCAGCGGGGCAGTCGGGATAAGTGGGGTCACTGATAGGTCTCTACCCAACCTATACTAAGCAGTTTAGGATAAGCAGGTAAGGTTTCAATAGCAGGTTACAATAAACAGGCTATGCATCAGAATAGGTAAAGCAGTAGCAGCAGCAATTCTAATGCAAGCATGAGAGAGAAAGAAAAGGCGATATCGGTATGCTCAAGGGGGGGGGGAGGTGCTTGCCTGGTTTCTCGGCGGCAAAGGCAAGGTCATCAATGGTGTCTTCGGTCTCCGGAGTTGCGGCGGTACCAGGAACTGCGTCGGGGTCTAACGAGAGAGAAGAGGGGGAGGAAACAGTATAAATACACAGCAAACATGAACAACACAATGTACGACATGACAATATGCAGTGTCGGGTGTGTCCTAACGTATGGTTGCACGTTACCGAAGAAGGGGGAATCCATCCGGGAATGTTTCCCGGTTCCGGACCTGTGTCAGACAAATGACCGGAGGGGCACGGTTGCATGTTCGCTATGCTAGGGATGCGTGACGGATGAACGGACTGAGTATTCGGATTCGTCTTGTCGTTCTGAGCAACTTTCATGTACAAAGTTTTTCGATCTGAACTACGGATTATTTTATATGAATTTCTAAAGATTTAATTGATTTTCTGGATTTAATAAATTAATTTAATTCAAAAATTAATTAATGCGTCAGCCTGACGTCAGCATGATGTCAGCAGTCAACATTGACCATTGACTGGGTCAACCTGACAGGTGGGGCCCAGCTGTCATTGACTTAGTTAATTAAACAGGTTTAAATTAACTAATCTAGTTCATTAGCCTAATTAAGCAAGGTTAATTAATTTAATTAATTAACTAATTATTTTTATTTTTATTTTTATTTTATTTTATTAAATCTTAATCTTTTTTTAAGGGGGTTGGGCCCCACGGTCAGTGGCACAGAGGCCAGCCGGGGCGGGCGTTAACGGTCAGGGGTGTGGGCGTGGGCGCCCGCCCGAACGAGGCACGGGCGCGTGTGTGCGCCGGGCGCGTGGTCGGCGGCGAGGCCCGCCGGCCGGTCATGACAGGCAAAGGCGGCGCAGGGGCGGCGGCGCGCGCGGGCGCAGCGGGGCGGCAGGAGCAATGCGCGGCCCGCGGGCGCGCAAGCACGCGCGAGGCACGGCCAGGGCGCGGCACGGACGAGCAGGGCGCGGGCAGGGTGCAGGCGAGCATGGCGCAGTCGCGCGAGGGCGCAGCAACGCGAGGGCGAGTGCGCGCGGAGGCGCGTCAGGCGCGGGGAGGTGAGCTCAGGCCACGGCGAACTACGGCAACGGGAGGAAGGGTGGAATGGATGGGGCGGAGGACGAGGCTCACAGGGAGGCGGAGGGCGAGTTCGGGGAGGCCGGAGCTGGTCGGGGCGGCGCGCACGGCGTTGGGCAGTGGCGGCGACGGGCGAAGGGGATCAGGTACGAGCGGCACGGAGGGGGCTCCCCAGCTTCGGCCCAGCGACGAGGGCGACGAGGACGACCACGCTGGTGCTCCTGGACGCCCCTCGTGGCTCGGGTCGACCGTGACGACGATGATGTCGACGACGCAGCGGCGAGCAAACAGAGGGGGAGAGGGAGAGGGAGCGAGAGGTTAGGTTAGGGTTCGGTGGGAGGGCAGGGGCCATATAGGCTAAGGAGTGAGGGGGGGGGGGGGAGGGCCCACCCCCTCCACTAACCCTTCCGCGTTCCAGAGCTAACACTGACCTAATCCCCATCTCCCTATTATCTCCCCCCGCCGTGCCCCCCTTCCACGCCCACGTACGGCTTACTCTACACCCACCCCTTCTCCGCCTAAATCCAACCCCTCCCATTACATCCTCCCTTCACCCAGTCACTGCCACCCCGATCCCGGCCCTCTGCACCACCCCCACCCACTGCCTTTGTTACCCCATCCACGGCTACCAGTGACCCCTATCCATATTTGCCGTACCCTCATCAGTCCTAACACGCTTCGTCGCATCCGCATGACTCATCCACCCTCTCCCCCCAATAACCCCCAAACCAACCACCTAACGTTTCTCACAACCATGCGCCCGAATTCCCCCCCCCCGGCCCGACATATCCCCTCCACCCCATGACCCCAAAAACCAACAGAGCAGCTCTCGACTCCACTCCTCCGTTTAGGCCAATACCCCCGCCACGCCATTCCCCTCTCCCCATCACAACGCATTAGCCCATCTTCCACCGATTCAGCCCCCAGCCTGACCGACTCCCCTCAGACAGTCACTCCCCCTTTTATTGCCCGTTCGTCCACTCAAGTTCTCCCTATCCTCCTCCCAAATACAACCCCCGCCGCTCTACCTCTATCCTCAATCCCTCCCCTTACGCGTTACCCTCCCTGCCACAACACCCTGCTCACCGTACCTTCCCCGAGACTCTTTTCCGAGCCTATTCGGTTGTCCAGGTGGGCCGGCCTGGCTGGCAGTGGCCAGCTGGGCCAAGGCCCATCGGGGGCTTTCTGTTTTATTTTTATTTTACCTTTTGTTTTTCTTTTGTTTATTTTCTATTTTATAATTTCCTCACTGTTTTGTATATTATTTGGGCACTAAATGGTTTTTGTAAAATATATGAACTGGTCCATAAATCACAGTGCAACCTGCCCTATCACCAAAAATTAGTTTGGGGTATTTATCATTTCATATTTATTTTATATTAATTAATAGGTTATTAAATATTGTCTTTAGTCACTGTTTGAGGATGTTTGAGTCACTTACCCAATTCCAATAATGTTGGTTTCAATTTTAGATTTGTCTCTGGATTATTTACAACCTTATGAACATTTAGTTTTTTTTCAAATTTGAACAACTTATATTTTCACTTTTAGTTTTGAATTTTCAATTGAATTTGAATTGAAAAGAGATATGAACGAAATGATATTTAAGGACTGTTGATCATGAGGACATGGCATTATCAAAAGGGGATTACTGTAGTTAACCACTGGGGGTGTTACAGTAGGCTAGTGTTCCTGCTGTTGAGATTGAGGCAAGTGGAGGAGACAACATAGGATGACTTTGACATGGCGGTGCTTCTCGAGCACCCGGTCTCGAGTTCCGGGGTGAAATCCCAGGTCTGACCCTACTTTTTCGATAAAGAGTGCTTTATTACTTAAGAGGTTTAAGTATGGCACTCGGTGTCTGCATAACTAAGGTGCACACCGCCAACCAAGTCCAAACACGGAAAGTAAAAATGGTGAAATACAAGTGATCATCAAAAGACACTAAGATGCCTAAACCTTGAGAGGGCTAATCCTAAGATCTGCTGCCATTCATGTAATTTTTACGCCATTACCCCTACTTGGTTATACCTGGCAATGACGGTATTTTTACGCCACTACCCAGTTGATGGCATTGCTTGGAGTTTGCTCGGACATGAACTTCAGGGTGAAAACTCACAAGCTGGCCTTCAGAGGTTGGATCTGGCAATGACGACACTTGAATGTTGTTTCCTTCTTGAAAGCATTGCATTTGGAAAACTTTTCTCATATTACTCATGTTGCCAAGAGATGGTTGATGCTGATGGTCATAGTTGTATATCGTGCGAATTACCAGACAACTTGTTTCTCTCATAATCCACTCTTCATCGGGTGAATTATCACATACTGTATCATCACCAGACAACTTGTTTTCCTTTTTTTTCTTCTGCGGGAACAATTAGCACAAAGTATGGGGCTCTCATGGACGACTGAAAGATCAGGGGCGCCAATCGAGCCCAGCGACCCGGTTTGAATTCCTCAGTTGCTTCCAAAAGCGGCGGCAACTTGGTGGCCTCACCAGTGGATCTGGGTGGAGCGCCACGCTCCTCAGAGCTACAGTCAGGCGCTCTATATCCGTCTCACATGTCGGGGAGGCCGTCCGATAAAAAAAAACCGACTCAACCAAAACTCTCAAACGGGTCTCAAACGCCCGGACTGACTGGCACCCCTCATATCCGTCTCAAATGTAGGGCGGATATGAGGCGGCCCGGGCGCGTCTGTCACGTCAGCCCGACCCACCGCTGGCTAACCCCGACCCCACAAAAACCCTCGTCCGGCAGAAACCCTAGCTCACTCCGCACCCCTCCCTGACGCTCCCATTTTCCCAATCCGCCAAATCCTTAGCACTGACGAGCATGTCCAGCACTGGCAGCCACTCCGACGGCAGCTCCGGAGATGAGGAGGAGCTGGCGCTCCGTATCGCGCTCGAGCGCTCGCGGGTCAATACGGGCGGCAGCTCCGGGTCCGGTGCCACGCCACCTGTCGGCCGTCGCCGCAACGCCGACGCCGACGCCGGCCCTTCCCGCCTCGCATGCGGATCTGCGAGGCCTGCCCGATCTGCTCCTCCCGCCCGACGACCTCCTCCATCTACGGTCGCTGCTCCGCGCGGGCAGCGCTGGGTTCTAATGCCCGCTCCGCCGATGCCGCGGATGTGGACTCCGGAGTCGGAGGCACGTGCCGCCCGCCGCGAGAGGCAGAGGGCAAGGGAGATGGCGGGCGGGTCCGACGCGTCTGCACAGTCCGCCCGCCGCTGCTGGGTGCCCGACGAGGATGACCGTCTCCTCGAGTGGGTGTGCCGCCGGTCACTGACTGAGGCGAAAACGAAGGCCTGACGGCTCCGGAAGATCAACGCCAAGCAGCTCCAGCTCGGCATTGAGCAATCCGAGCAGGAGGCGGTGGAGGCAGTGGCAGAGGTGGCGAGGGTGGCCAAGCTCAAGCGCAAGCAAGACCGCGTCGTCCGGCGCTTGCAAGGCTACATCGTCATCTCCGATTCCTTCTCCGGCGACGGTTCCGACGGCTCCGATGTGGACCCACCTCCTGCCGCGGACTCCTACAGCTGTGCCGGCGACCGGAAGGGCAAAGGGCCGGCGAGGAAGTGGTGAAGATTCGTCTTAATTTTAAGTTTTTAGATGTAGTTTGAAATTGTCCGCCGTATTATGTATATTATGTGAACTTTGGTTATCTTTTGAAGATCCGGGTGTGATCTTTTAATGAACCGATTGTGCATTCGTATGTCCGTTTTTATGGCCGCTCATGATCTACGTAGTGTTTATCAACGTTGCATGGTTTAATATGAATATAGGAGACGGAATATGAGATACACAAGTGTGGAGGCGCGGATATAAGGAGTGCACGGGGGGCGTGTCCGGTCGAACACGGATTTATAAAGCACGGGTTTCTGGACACCTCTTATCCTTACCCTTCAATACTGCTTTGAGATCTGTGCGACACAACTAACTTAACATGAAATTTTTCTCTTTTTTGTTCCTTCAAAACAAAACAACATATGAACTTCAAACTTTACAGGACAACAAAACATTCTTACTACAATGTGGGAAAAAACTTTCAGATTTTTTTGTCCGACGTAAATATACAAAATGAGATTTTTTTAGTAAAATACATTATTTTTTTGTATATATGATCCACGAAAAAATCTGAATGTTTTTTCCCACATTCTAGTTAGAGTGTTTTGTTGTCCTACAAAGTTTCAAGTTCATACGTTGTTCTATTTAGAAGAAACAAAAAAGACAAAGGTTGCTCGCACGAATCGCGATGCAAAAATGCATGGCTAGATAAGGGGGTGTAGGAAAGCCTATGCTTTCTCAAATGTTAACCGTGTCCGGATGTGTCCGCGAACGTACAGGGGGCCGGATTTACCAAGTCCGGCTGTAGATGCTCTTGGTCCTCGTGAAACCGACGCGTGCCCAACCCACGCATACACGCTCACCGGTCGTGCCACAAACACTAGCTACTTCTCCTTCCATTCGTAGATAGCTGCAGTTTGCCGGCGTGAATGGCGAGAGATCCATCCTTGGACCCATATGGCTCAGACAAGATCACGGGATGTCGCTTGCCGCCTTCCGTGCTCCGTTGAAAAAGGGAGCTCCCCGACGACGCCGTAGCTCTCCCACGCACGGAAAATTCAGTCGGAAGCTACTGGTATCATACGAAAGTCCAAATACGTACCGGACTAGGAACACCAAGTACAAATATGCATGTGTTTCAGGCTTGGTATTTCCACGCGAATCGGCCGATTGACAGATACCTGAATGCAGAATAGTTAACCTGGTTATTACCAGCATCATCCATCTGACTTTTTTTGGAGCGAATCATCCATCGTAGATGCAGTAGTAGACGATGGAGGAGCCCTTTTTCGCTGCTCCGCGCAACGTCACTGCCGCACTCACTCACTATCCACCAGGGAAGAGGATCATTCTATTTTTGACAAGATCTGGCCCTTTTCGCGTCATGCCAACCGGCCCCCCCGTCGTCGTCGGTCGTCGTCGCTTCTGTCCGTGGAAAACTTCAAGAGCCCGACGAGCAGCGGCGCGTGCTGAAAACGATCGGATTATGGATCCATGCATGCATGTTTGGTGCGAGATCGTCCTCCGTCGCCGTTGTCGAACGGATGGATTGTTTTGCACCGTTTGCATTTGCAAACTGACAAATGGAGCACCGGCCAGCTGTGGTGATGGAGCCATCTTTATCTTCAAGTAGAGACTCTGGCATGATGGCCTGTTCACTAACCCTCGTTTGAATACCATTAGCAGTTGGAAGTAGACGTTTGACATCGTATTATCTACAAATATACCGGGACTCTTTGTTTACGATACTCTCTACAATGTGTGGAGAATCGTGACCTGTTTACGAAGGTGTGGACACAATTGAAGGCTACGGCGAGAAATACTATTACCCAACATGGGTGGCAGCATGATTTTGGGATTGGCACACCTCCGCTTTAGGGGTTATATGGACTGTACATGTTTCTTTGTATTTCGCTTTTTTATTTTTTGTTTGTGTGAGAGAATTTTGTTTGGCTGTGTGCAATTTTTTTTTTCTCGAATACACTGAGCAGTGTATCTTTGCATTGATAGGAGGAAAGAAGCAAATACAGGGGTGGATGCCATGGCCTCGTACACACGAATGGCGAGGCCGCGACATCCGGTGGAGCAGAGAGCACGGGGTTGCTCAGCCCCAATCAAGTTACAGGCTTAGGTTACAAATGTTTGTGTGTTCATCCCTCAAACTCCTGCCATGGCCCAAGAGCGAGCTTCGTCTTTGATTGCCTGTATAAGAGCGGAGGAAGACGGTGCGATTTTGTCGAAGATGACGGCATTCCGATGACGCCGGATTGACCAGGCCGTGAGCGAAGCAATAATAGCTAGGCCTCGTCGCCGAGATGTCGGGGTAAGCAAAAGAGCCGAAGAGAGCCAGTTGAAGTAGTCCACGGAGCCGTCCGGAGCTATGGTCGCTGGGGAGCACCACGAAAGGATTTCGTGCCAGGTGATACGCGCGAAAACGCAGCCCACAAGGATGTGGTGCAGTGTCTCGGGCTCCTGGGAGCATAGGACGCAAGCCGGTTCGTGCGGCAGGCCACGTCGGGCGAGGCGGTCAGCGGGCGGGGCTGTGTGCAATTTAGTTATGCAGATGTCGGGTGTAATGCTTAAACCTTTTAAGTAATAAAGCGCCTCTTTTCGGAAAAAAAAAAGTCTGACAGCATACTGCCTGCTTGTTACGAGTACTTGATTGTCAATAGTTTAGTTGTTTATCCAACCTTAACGTTCTTCACACACATAATATAAATGATATTTCAACATATGGTAGCTCAATGGTATTCCAAGTGGCCTATAACAGTAAAAAGAAATCACTCTTTCATCAGATTTCTAGAAAGTAGAAACGCATTTACATCCGTCTCAGAATGTATGGATAGGAATATGTCTCTGCATGGGCGGACCGGATTTTTGGTGGCATGGAAGCGATGGTGATGGTGGAGTGACGGACAGGTTGTACGGATATTATGGATTATTGATAGCTGTCTTGTTCTAACTGGAGATTAAGGGGGTGGTGGAAGGGCACACCCCCGTGATGTGTGTGCGCGCGGCGCGGGTTGTACATCGCGCGTGTGTAGGCGCTGCTCGATAGCATGTGTTGCGTATGCATGGTTCCAGACTTCCAGTTGTGTGGCTAGCTCTGTTAGGCTTGTGCGCATGTACGTCTGTGTGACGATGGATTAGCAAAGTGATCGCAACACAATGCGACGTTACCTAGGTGGTGCTCTCTGATTGTATGGTGCCGAGTTCTAGGGATGAAATCTCTAGGTATGATCTTCATTGGTTGAACCTGGTAATGTCGTTGTTCATGCGAAATTCTTTTATTGAAGGCATTGCCCGAAGTTTGCTCAAACTTCTCTTCATGGTGAAACCCATGATTCGTCCTTAGTGCTTGGGTCTAGTGAGAACGACACTTCGTGCATCCCTCCTTTCCAGAAGACATCGTTGTTGGAGCACTCATCATGTTGCCCTAGGTTGCCATCATTGATGGTTGATGCTGATGTTTATCGTAGTTGTACCATAGGTCGTCTTATTTCCTTTGTAATAATTTAGCTGTGTGAATCATTGATGTTTCCACTAACTCTTGACTTTGTCTTGGTGGGACGGATTAACAAGCTGCTTGGGGCGTTAATCTAGTGATCGTTAAGGCTCGGCCCATTAAGCTCGGTAAGCTTAACAAGCAGAAAACCAAGCTCGTGTTAGTTCGTTCGAAGCTCTTTAAACTTGCGAGTGCTTGTTAATAGACATTACCCTATTTTTTTTCAGCGACGAAGTGTTGCAAGCCGTGACACGAGAGTAAGGGAGACAATAACCATGAAGGTGTATCAACTGCTACCTCACATGGGCTGGTTTGGTCAATTAAATTGAATAGGTGGGTTGAGAATTGAGATACAACGAGATACTATCACTTAAAATAAAAATCTTTGTTGTGGAGTATTAACAAGCTTAATAAGTTACTCATGAAACTCGTTAGCTCATTTTTTATGCTCGTTAAGTTTAATGAGTTGAAATCAATGATTGACTATGTTCATCATGAGCTAACTACAAACTTAACCTGTGAGGTATTGAGCATTCATTTAACTTGCGAGCTACGAGCTTTTGGGTCCAGCCCTAGATGCAGAGACCGATGTAATTGATATGCTCTTGATATTTATATTTTTTTGAAAAAGAGGATGACCCCCGGATTATGCATCTGGACGATGCATACATCCATATTATTAATTATTCACAAAGACTTTATAAAGTAATACATCAGTAAGTCTGAAGCCACCATCTTCGCAACATCTACCGCTACTCCTATCCAATTGATGAAGGGGTGCCGATTGTTCAAGACGAATATCAAACAAACATCGCACCAAAGCCTAACATCTAAAGCCGGAGTCCCCAACCAAGCCGCATTGCCGGGTCTGGGTCACACATCAGTCTGACGCACTATTGGAGGCCATTGTCGCCGTCTTCCACCGATCCATCTTCAGAGCAGCTACTAATGCATCCAACTTGCCAGGCCTGCCGTCGACGTCACCACGGCGCCAGACGACGCCACCTCCTTACGAGCGTCCATCATCACACATCCGTCGTCAAGACCCTGCAGCGCCACGCCGCCGAGACTCCACATCATCGATGTGTCACCAGAAACGCACTCCACCGTAGAAACCGTCAACTGGCCCCTCGAGCCAATGCACACCTCCAAATGACGCCCCCAAGGGGGGAATGACACAAGAACGCCGCCGTCATCCGATCAACTGATCTAGGGTTTCACACGAAGGTAGCAAATAGAAGTGTGGAGCTTCTCCACGGCGATGCCTTAGGAAGGTGACAACACAGAAGAGCGCCGCCATCGCCGGCCTTGGCAAGTAGCCGAGAGCAAGATTTTCATAGATCTGCTCGGCGAACCTCCATCTAGCAACGAGTGCACGGGCCGCCTCCGATCACTGCAGTCGCGCAGGGCGCAGGGCGCACCGGCCAAATCAGATCTGACCGGAGGCCATAGCACGCATGCTGTCGACTTGTCCACCAGGCCCTCAACGCCGCCATTATTGATCCAAAACCAGATGGTACACCGCCGCATCAGCGGCCGCCGCATCAGCGGCCGCCGCCGCCCGAACATGGCCGACCGCTGCACCCGTAGCCCACGCCGCCACCCTTGGCCGGGCCGCCTGCTGCTCCTGCAGCCATCGCCTCCCGAGGCAAGGCCGGCCGCCTCGCTGCCGCCTGCCGCAGTCATCGCCGCCGCACCGCCTGGAATGGATCAGCCTCACCTCCACACATTTTGGGGCCCCACAGCACCCCTACGACGCGAGAGAGATGGAGTCCTCCGCCACCGCCATCGTCCCCCGGGTTTAGCTCGGCGGCATCCCCTGGCGTCGGCGGAGGGAGGGGAGGAGGGAGCTCGCACCCCCGGCGGCTAGGCTTTGGGCGCCGCCCGGGTCGTCCAAGCGGGGACAACGCGGGGGCTGTTGTGGGTTGCGGTCGTCTTTGGGTTCTATATATTATCTGTATTTAAAAAGGATGAAAATATATCGCTACCCTGCAATGGATCAGTGATCAACTTGTGATCCCAATTTTCTAGCAGTGAAATTCAGCAAACACTCCGTCAAAAAACAAAAATAGCTATTATTAATTTCAAGGGTGGAATGATATACGCAGTCGACAAAAGAAGGATAAACACAACACGATAGCACGTCCCTGCAGATTAGTACCGATATATAGTATATCTATTAGGGAACTACTAGGGGCATCAGACTAATGATGCTTCTCACATATCAGACCAGTCCACGACCATTGGATCATATGCATTTTGGCCGTCAGATTTGCTAGTAAACTCCCTCGCGTGATTTATGGATTGTGGCGTTAATTGATGATGTCGCTTGAACTACGTCGGTATTTCTCCAAAGAGGAAGGGATGATGCAACACAGCTACGGTAGATATTTCCCTCAGTTATGAAACCAAGGAATTAATCCAGTAGGAGAACCAACCAACATTATGTAAATGGTACCTGCACACAAAGAACAAATACTTGCAACTCGAGGCTTATGAGGGGTTGTCAATCCCTCTTACGGGTTACGGCGTAGGAAATTGTCAAGTTGACAGGATAAAATTGTGATAGATTGGATAAATAGATCTCGATAAAACGCGAAATAAAAGATGCAAATAAAAAATGCAGCAAGATATATATTTTTGGGTTTTTGAAATAATAGATCTGAAAATAAAAGTGGCAAAAATAGATCGGAAGGCAAATATGATGAAGAATAGACCCGGGGGCCGTAGATTTCACTAGTGGCTTCTCTCGAGAAAAATAGCATACGGCGGGTAAACAAATTACTATTGGGCAATTGATTTCAAATAATTACGACGATATCCAGGCAATAATCATTATATAGGCATCACGTCCAAGATTAGTAGACCGACTCCTGCCTGCATCTACTACTAGTACTCCACACATCGAACGCTATCCAGCATGCATCTAGTGTATTAAGTTCATGGAGAAACGGAGTAATGCAATAAGAACGATGGCATGATGTAGACAATATCTATTCATGTAGGAATATACCCCATCTTATTATCCTTAATGGCAACGATCAATACGTGTCTTGCTGCCCCTTCTGTCACAGGGAAAGAACACCGCACGACCGAACCCATCACAAAGCACCTCTTTCCATGGCAAAAAAAAATGATCTAGTCGGCCTAACTAAACCAAAGATTCGAAGAAGAAATATGAGTCTATAAGTAATCATGCATATAAGAGATCAAAGAAACTCAAATAACTTTCATGGATAAATAGATATGATCATAAACTCAAAGTTCATCGGATCCAAACAAACACACCGCAAAAAAAGAGTTACATCAAATAGATCTCCAAGAGACCATTGTATTGAGAATCAAAAGAGAGAGAGGGAGCCATCTAGCTACTAACTACGGACCCGTAGGTCTACAATGAACTACTCACGCATCATCGAAGATGCACCAATGAGAATGATGAACCCCTCCGCGATGGTGTCTTAATTGGATCTCATGGTTCTGAAACTTGCGGCGGCTGGAATTGTGTTTCGTCGACTCCCCTAGGGTTTTTGGATTTTCGGGGTATTTATAGAGCAAAGAGGCAGTGCGGGAGGCGGCCGAGGTAGGCACAACCCACCAGGGCGTGCCTGGGCCCCCAGGCGCGCCCAGGTGGATTGTGCTCCCGTCGGAGCCCCCCTCTGGTATTTCTTTGGCCCAACAGGTGTTTTCTGGTCCAGAAAAAATCTCCAAAAAGTTTTGCTGCGTTTGGACTCCGTTTGGTATTGTTTTTCTGCGAAGTAAATAATCAGCAAAAAACAGCAACTGGCACTGGGCACCATGTCAATAGGTTAGTCCCAAAAAATGATATAAAGTTGCTATAAAATGATTGTAAAACATCCAAGAATGATAATATAACAGCATGGAACAAGCAAAAATTATAGATACATTGGAGATGTATCAGCATCCCCAAGCTTAATTCCTACTCGTCCTCGAGTAGGTAATGATAAAAACAGAATTTTTGATGTGGAATACTGCCTAAAATGTTCATCACATATTCTTTTATTTTGTAGCATGGACATTTTGACTTTTATATGGTTCAAAGCAATAATCCAGTTTTGACATGAAGATTTCAATACTCAAGCATATCAACAAGCAACCATGCCTTTCAAAATATCAACACTAAAGCAAATTATCCCTAGCCCATTATGCTTAATTATTGATCCATTCATGAAACACACTCGCATATTAGCTATACCCAATGCTCAAGTACGATCATAGTATCCCTTAGTTGGTGCTTTATAAGAGAAGATGAAGACTCAAATAAAAATAAAAATTGCATAAAGTAAATAGAAAGGCCATTCGCAGAGGGAATTAGGGATTTGTAGAGGTGCCAGAGCTCAAAGTGAAAAAATAGAGATAAAACATTTTGGGTGGCATGCTTTTCCTGTCAACGAAAACGATCGAGTAGTTCCCAATACTTTCCATGCTAGATATATCATAGGCGGTTCCCAAACAGAAAATAAAGTTTATTCCTTTTTCTACCATACTTTCACATTCCACGGCTAGCCGAATCCACGGGTGCCGTCCATACCAACACTTTTCAAGGAATTTATTATTTGACAACATAAAGTAAATTCATTTTTCATTTCGGGACTAGGCATCCCTAATACCTTTGCCGCACTCTCGTGCAATGACAAGTGAATAAACACTTATCTTGAGAATAACACATCTAGCACGGAATAATATCAGCCACCCCCTACCATTTCATGAGCGGTACGAGCACATAAAAAAGAAATTTATTTTGAAAATTAGAGATGACACATACAAATTTGCTTAGAACGGCACGGAAATACCGCATATAGGTAGGTACAGTGGACTTATATGGAAAAAACTGGTTTAAACGATTTTGGATGCGCAAGTAGCATTCCTACTTAGTACAAGTGAAGGCTAGCAAAAAGATTGAGAAACATCCAACCAAAAAACGAAAAATCTCATAAGCGAGCATTAAGCATAACTAACACCGAATAATGCACCACAAGTAGGATGTAATTTCATTGCATAACTATTGACTTTCGTGCTTGCATAGGGAATCACAAACCTTAACACCAATATTCTTACTAAAGCACAATTACTCACCAACATGACTCACATATCACTATCATCATATCGCAAAACTATTACAAAGAATCAAGTTTATTTTGTCCAATGATCTTCATGAAAGTTTTTATTATATCCCTCTTGAATACCTATCACTTTGGGACTAGTTTAATATATTGCAATTGCTTTTGACAAGCTCAAACAAATCTAAGTGAAGAACATGAGCATAGAATTTTTCGTCTCTCAAAATAATATAAGTGAAGCATGAGAGAATTTCTTAAAAAATTACTAACTCTCAAATAAATCTAAGTGAAGCATGAGAGCATTTCTTCAAAAACATTAAAGCACACCGTGCTCAAAAAGATATAAGTGAAGCACTAGAGCAATTCCGTAGCTCAGAAAAAAATTAAGTGAAGCACATAGAGCAATTCTAACAAATCATAGCATAATTTTGGCTCTCTCAAATAGGTGTGTTCAGCAAGGATACTTGACACAAAACAAAAAGCAAAACAAGCAAAGACTCATATAATACAAGACGCTCCAATCAAAACTCATGATATGTGACGAATAAAAATATAGCTCTAAGTAAAATACCGATGGTCGTTAGAAGAAAAAAGGGATGCCACTCGGGGCATCCCAAGCTTATCTGCTTGTTTCTCCTTGAATATTGCCTTGGGGTGCCATTGGCATCCCCAAGCTTAGGCTCTTCTTACTCCTTATTCCTTCACCCATCGTGATCTCACCCAAAACTTGAAAACTTCAATCACACAAAACTTAATAAAAGCTTCGTGAGATCCGTTAGTATAAAAAAAAACCAATCTTTATTTTAAGTACTGTAGAAAACCCATTCAAATTTTGTTATTGCATTATATCTACTGTATTCTAACTTTTCTATGGCTTATACCCACCGATACAACCCATAGATTCATCAAAACAAGCACACAATGCAAAGAAAACAGAATCTGTCAAAACATAACAGTCTGTAAAGACGCGAATTGTTCTCATACTTACATAACTCGAATTTTTTTGAAACATTAGGAAAACATAGGAAATTTGTATGTAAATCTTGTGTAAAAAATTCAGAAGTTCTCATCATTTATGTGAATTGAAACAATTCTGTTACTGGACACAAAAGTTTCTGTTTTTCAACAGGATCAAATCAACTATCACCAAAGCTATCCCAAAGGCTTTATTTGGCACAAACACTAATTAAAACATAAAAAACACAATCATAACAGAGGCATAATTGTGAAAACACTCAATAAAAGAAAGAAAAAGTCAAAAATAAATTTTATTCATTGGGTTGCCTCCCAACAAGC
The DNA here is from genome assembly GCA_011799875.1 of Thinopyrum elongatum. Taxonomy (NCBI): domain Eukaryota; kingdom Viridiplantae; phylum Streptophyta; class Magnoliopsida; order Poales; family Poaceae; genus Thinopyrum; species Thinopyrum elongatum. The sequence continues at coordinate 109,905,445 of CM022298.1, read as the reverse complement.
GCTATCGTTTTACGCCCCTAGCTAGGCATAAAGCATAGATTCAAGTATTGTCATCTTTAGTTCTAGATTCATAAAATGCCCTCATGATTGATTCATATGGTGGCTTGATTCTTGTTCTAGGGAAGTGTTCCATTCCCTTTCTTAGTGGAAATTGAAATTTAATATTGCCTTTTTTCATATTAATCACGACACCAATAGTACGTAAAAATGGTCTACCAAGTATAATTGGACAAGACAGATTGCAATCAATATCAAGAAAAATAAAATCTATGGGCACATAATTCCTATTTTCAAGAATAATAACATCATTAATTCTTCCCATAGACTTTTTAATAGTAGAATCCGCCAAGTGCAAATTTAAAGAACACTCTTCAATATTGGTAAGACCAAGTACATCACATAAAGACTTCGGAATTGTGGAAACACTAGCACCCAAATTACATAAAGCAAAACACTAATAATTTTTGATCTTGACTTCGATGGTGGGTTCCCATTCATCATGTAATTTTTTAGGAATTGAGATCTCTAATTCCATCTTTTCTTCCAAAGCTTTCATCATAGCATCAACAATATGTTTAGTAAAAGCTTTATTTTGTTCATAAGCATGGGGTGAATTAATCATGGATTGCAACAAAGAAATACAATCAATCAAAGAGCAATTATCATAATTAATGTCTTTGTAATCCAAAAGAGTTGGCACATCACTAGTTAAAGTTTTGACCTCTCCAAACCCACTTTTATCAATTTTTCATCAAGATTTTCACCGTCCGAATTATCGGGACGCCTTCTAACTAAAGTTGACTCTTCTTTAGTACCTTTATCATCAATTTTAATCTTACTAAACAAGGAATCAATAGAAGAAACACCAATCACTTTAAGATCTTCATCATTTTTATGAAAGCAATCACTAGAAAACGCTCTTTCTAAAAATTCTCTTTTAGATCTAAGCATAGCGGTTCTTTTCTTACTTTCATCCATAGAAGCATACTCCCTCCGTTTCTTTATATTAGGTGTATTTGTTTTTCGAACAGTCAAACGACCACAAGTTTGACCAAATTTTTAGAAAAATATATCAATATCTACAACACGAAATTTATATAATTTGATCCATCATGAAAAGTAGTTTCATATTTTATCTATTCGGTATTGCAGATGTTGTTATTTTATTCTATATTCTTGGTCAAACAATCAAATGGTTGACTTGCATGAAAATCAATACACCTTATATTCTGGAACGGAGGGAGTATAAAGCTTTAATTGATTCCTCAACCTTAGGCACAAAAATTTTCAACTTGAGATTTTCTACATCATGAGAAATTCTATCAATGCTTCTAGACATATCATCAATCTTATTCAACTTTTCTTCTATCGTATTATTGAAAACCTTTTGAGCATTGATAAATTATTTAATATTATTCTCAAGATCAGAGGTGTTCCTATTTTTATTATAAGAAGGATTACCATAGGAACCAGTATAATTATTAGAGGAATTTCCAGGGAAAGGCCTAGGATTAAAATTACCTCTATAAGCATTGTTATTAAAATTGTTTCGCGAGACAAAATTCACATCTACGGAATCATTATTTTGCTCAATCAAAGTAGACAAAGGCACATCATTAGGATCAATAGGAGCATTTTTATTCGTAACCAATTTCATAAGAGGATCAACTTTTTCACTCAAGGTACTAATTTCTTCAACCGAATTAACTTTTTTACTAGTAGGTGCTCTTTCGGTATGCCATTGTGAATAATTTGCCATAATATTATCAAGCAATTTAGTAGCTTCACCCAAACTAATTTCCATAAAAGTACCACCCGCGGCGGAATCTAAAAGATTTCTAGAGACAAAATTCAATCCCGGATAAAATTTTTGTATGATCATCCAAAGATTTAAACCATGTGTAGGACAGTTTCTTAGCATCAATTTCATTCTATCCCAAGATTGTGCAACATGTTCATGCTCAAGTTGCTTAAAATTCATAATTTGAGTTCTAAGAGAAATAATTTTCGCGGGCGGAAAATACTTAGTAATAAAAGCATCTTTGCACTTATCCCAAGAATCGATACTATTACGAGGCAAAGAAGAAAACCAAAATTTTGCACGATCTCGCAAAGAAAACGGAAATAATTTCAACTTCACAATATCATTGTCCACATCTTTTTTCTTTTGCATATCGCATAATTCTACGAATGTGTTAAGATGGGATGCGGCATCCTCATTAGGAGTACCGGAAAACTGATCTTTCATAACAAAATTCAATAAAGCGGCATTAATATCACAAGATTCCGCATTAGTGGCGGGAGGAGCAATCGGAGTGCTAATAAAATCATTGTTGTTGGTATTGGAAAATCACACAACTTGGTGTTCTCTTGAGTCATCGTGACTACGCAAACAAGATTGCACAAAAACAGATCTGACGAGAAAACGACGAATGAAAAAGAGGGCGAATAAAATGGCAACTTTTTGTGAAGTGGAGGAGATGAAAATGAGAGGCAAATGGCAAATAATGTAAATTGCAAGGAGATGAGATTTTTGATTAGGAACCTGATAGATGTTGATGATGTCTCCCCGGCAACAGCGCCAGAAATTCCTTTTGATGTCCCTTGAACTACGTCGGTATTTCCCCAAAGAGGAAGGGATGATGCAGCACAGCTACGGTAGGTATTTCCCTCAGTTATGAAACCAAGATATCAATTCAGTAGGAGAATCAAGAAACACTATGTAAACGGTACTTGCACACAAAGAACAAATACTTGCAACCCGACGCTTATGAGGGGTTGTCAATCGATATCCCTCTTACGGGTAACGGCATAGGAAATTGTCAAGTTGACGGGATAAAATTGCGATAGATTGGATAAATAGATCTCGATAAAACGCGAAATAAAAGATGCAAATAAAAAGTGCAGGAAGGTATTTTTGGGTTTTTGGAATAATAGATCTGAAAATAAAAGTGGTAAGTAATAGATCGAAAAGAAAATATGATGAAGAATAGACCCGGGGGCCGTAGATTTCACTAGTGGCTTCTCTCGAGAAAAATAGCATACGACCGGTAAACAAATTACTGTTGGGCAATTGACAGAACTTCAAATAATTATGACGATATCCAGGCAATGATCATTATATAGGCCGATTCCTGCCTGCATCTACTACTATTACTCCACACATCGACCGCTATCCAGCATGCATCTAGTGTATTAAGTTCATGGAGAAATGGAGTAATGCAATAAGAATGATGACATGATGTAGACAATATCTATTCATGTAGGAATAGACCCCATCTTGTTATCCTTAATGGCAAAGATCAATACGTGTCTTGCTGCCCCTTTTGTCACTGGAAAAGAACACCGCACGACCGAACCCATCACAAAGCACCTCTTCCCATGACAAGAAAAATTGATCTAGTCGGCCTAACTAAACCAAAAATTCGAAGAAGAAATATGAGGCTATAAGTAATCATGCATATAAGAGATCAAAGAAACTCAAATAACTTTCATGGATAAATAGATCTGATCATAAACCCAAAGTTCATCGGATCCCAACAAACACACCGCAAAAAAAGAGTTACATCAAATAGATCTCCAAGAGACCATTGTATTGAGAATCAAAAGAGAGAGAGGAAGCCATCTAGCTACTCACTACGGACCCATAGGTCTACAATGAACTACTCACGCATCATCGGAGAGGTACCAATGAGGATGATGAACCCCTCCGTGATGGTGTCTAGATTGGATCTGGTGGTTCTGGAACTTGCGGCGGCTGGAATTGTGTTTCATCGACTCCCCTAGGGTTTTTGGATTTTTGGGGTATTTATAGAGCAAAGAGGCGGTGCGGGAGGTGGCCGAGGTGGGCACAACCCACAAGGGTGCGCCTGGGCCCCCAGGCGCACCCAGGTGGGTTGTGCTCCCCTCGGAGCCCCCCTCTGGTACTTCTTTGGCCCAACAGGTGTCTTCTGGTCCAGAAAAAATCTCCAAAAAGTTTCGCTGCGTTTGGACTCCGTTTGGTATTGATTTACTGCGAAGTAAAAAACAAGCAAAAAACAGCAACTGGCACTGGGCACTATGTCAATAGGTTAGTCCCAAAAAATGATATAAAGTTGTTATAAAATGATTGTAAAACATCCAAGAATGATAATATAACAACATGGAACAAGCAAAAATTATAGATACGTTGGAGACGTATCAATTGACTAGTGCATCGATCGCAACTGCTATGCATGCATGGGCCCAGGGATAGGCTTGGTCGTTTGTTTCGTTCTTCTGAGAGTGCTTCCAAGAATTAGTGGAATATAAATCCTAACCATAATTTGTTTCCAGGTAGTAAACCAGCTCCGAATCATAACCATAAATTAGTGGAAAATAAATCATATCATAGCCAGAATTTGTTTTCTGCTTCCGATAATTGTGCTTCCAATAATCATGCTTCCGAGAATTGCTTCCGAAAATCATTTGGTATCCATATTTACGGGAGATTATGTGCATCTTTATGCCATGGAAACATTCCTTTTAAAGGTCAGAAGCATATACTTCAACTAAATCTAGTACAATATATATCTATATTTTTCTGAGACGCATTTTTATGCAACGATGAAATAGTTTTGTGCCATGGAAACATTCCAAACTGATGGAAGCATACGCTTTGTGGTGCGGCAGAAAAATATTATTCAACAGAAGGAATTAATCAATGTTATATTTTTAGGAGATGGAAATAATTTTTTGGTGTAACGGAAGCATTTTTGTTCTATATTGAAAACATTTGCTTTGCAAAGAAATCATCGGCAAGGACAAAAAGAATGATCAAGCCTTGAAACAAAATCATAAGATATACAAAAAGTATTACAATTCCTTTTTGCAACTAAACAAAAGACTATTACATCAACACTTGTTACAAGTTGGTCATGGACAAAAGATCTGCAGTGCCATGAGGTCTCCGTCGTTCCAGTATAACCGACAACTTAGAGCGGTGACTGGCTTGTCTCAGTTACAACATGCTCAGCGTCATTGCAAGGCATCTTGCGGACAACAAAGATGCGCATTTGGAATTGGATGCAGGTATCTGTACATTTGAAGCATTCGGTTAGAAAGACGAAAGCACAAACTGTATTTGTTGATACTTTAAAAGGTGCAAAAATGCATTTACAATAAAATTTCACCAATAAAAGTGGCACTGGTTGAAGCACATTATAGTAGTGCTTGAAGCAAATATGGCTGCTAATGATTCCATCAAAATGATTTTACAATAAAATAAGCATACACTTACAATGCTTGAAGCAAAATTCACTATACCATAGAAACATATGGAAGAAATAAAGGTACTCCCTCCGTTCCTAAATATAATTCTTTCTAGAGATTCTAATATAAACTACATACGGATGTATATAGACATAGTTTAAAGTGTAGATTCACTAATTTTGCTTTGTATGTAGTCCCTATTGGAATCTCTAGAAAGACTTATATTTAGGAACGGAGGGAGTAGGAAGCATCGACTTCATTAAATCGTAGCATATATCAAACACACTGGAAGCATGGATTTTTTTTAATGGCTAGCATGATTGGATGCAGAAAGTTGTGTTTGGCAATTAAGTTAGGAACATAAATTAATTAGCTAGTACAATACTAAAATAGTCTGTTCTCAATATAACCGGAAACATCTATGTGAATAAACTATTTTCATGCAAAAAGCTAATTTGTCAACTTAATTGTCGACTATTGACACAATCTATCTAGACTGAAGTACAATACTTTGAAAGCGTGGATATTGGCAATCAGCATTCATGCTGACGAGAACTGAGCGATAGCTCAGTGGCAAGGCGTAGCGGTGGCTACCCTGCCCGCCTGAGATCGACTCCCAGCGGGAGCGATTTTCGGTCGGCTCACCCGTGAGGGACACTGTTCATTTGAACAGTGCTGCACTGTAGCAAATTTGTGGAGGGGTTTAAGGGACTATCCTATAAATAGTTGGCTGGGCCCAGTAGCCAGCCTTTCCCTGCTAGTAATAGAGTCAATCCCCACGCGGTTCTGTAAGTAGCCAGCCTTTCCCTGCTAGTAATAGAGTCAATCCCCACGCGGTTCTGTAAGAGGTAGTGTGGTGTGCCCACCACCACAGGGACTGTCCCTGGTGTATGCACTAGGCTCGCGGGCTCAGATGCTTAGATAATCTGTTAGGTCTTAGCTTGCGCCCTAGTGGCGTGTGTGTGTGGCGTGAGTGTGTGTGGTGTGCGTAGGGCGTGAGTTCAGATACTACAGCTGTACTAAGCTAAGGGGATCTAAAAAAAAAAGCATTCATGCTGACTAACATAAAACAAGAGTACAGAAAAATGAAAGCATGGATGAAATACTGGAAACATATAGATACTTGCACACATGATACCGAAGCACTCGTATGTGATACAGATCAAAGGAAGCACATAGAAAACTTAATGCACAGATCCATGAAGCATTGCATATGTGACAGCGAAGCACAAAATTACCACTTGTGTGCAGAGCTAGCCATGTTGAGGAATCAGTTGCATCCATGGCAGGAAGCATCAAAGACGGTGTCAACTCGAATAAGGGAACCATGTAGAGGGATGCCACAGAGGAGTAGCGTCGGGCGAGGTCACGGTGGAGGACATGATGCGTCGTTCTGTAACATCGGACATATGATCTGAACGTCAAGGAGCCTCGATCGTCGGCGGCAGGATGGAGAGCCATATCTGGATCGGTTACCCCCCCCGCTACACGGAGCCTCGATCGTCGGCCGGCAGGATGGAGAGCCATATCTGGATCGGTTTGGGAGGAAATTACCCGAACTGGGGGGGGGGGGGGGGGGGGGGGGGGGGGTGGGGGGGGGTGGCGGGGGGGGGTATATGCG